>PVKM010035821.1:0-14912 GCA_004027735.1 Carollia perspicillata | reverse complement strand
GAAAGTATCACAAGAAGTTAATGAATCACTTGTTAATTAAATGAGAACTTTTCTCCTATTAAAATGGAAAAAAACTGAAATATGATAAATTCAAATTGCTTCATACTAAACTGAGCATTGATAGTGATATAAATATAACAAGTGGTAATGTAACACATGAATGTGATAAGAATCTATAACATTCATAATGGAATTTGCACATTTTGAATATTGACTTATCTTTTAAATTCATTTTGTTCCTGAAAATTCAAGTGCTAAAATAATGTTTTACTAGCATTTTCTAATTAGCCAAGTGTAGCTTTCCATGAAGAATTTAAATATTCTTGTCCAACTCACAAATCAATCTGCATTTTCTTCTCGTTTTGTTTGTTAGCCTCTTAGCAAATATCCTGCTGTGATAAATGACATTTCATTCTGGTTGCCACCTGAGAATTACACAGAAAATGATTTCTATGACTTAGTCCGAACAATTGGAGGAGACCTGGTGGAAAAAGTTGATCTTATAGACAAGTTTGAACATCCAAAGTAAGTGAAAACTCTCTGATTTTACCCTTTTTCTCTCTGTGTGACGGGGGTATGTGGACACAGAATAGAATCCCGCTGCAGCCCAATGCGTATGGGACAGAATGTCTTCTCCATTTATAGTGAACGTGGAACTTACAGGAAAATGCTTTCCTGTCAGTCTTTTCTGAAAATCCTTCTAAAATGCATTTTTAATTTTCCCTGCCTTAGTAAAGAAAGCATACGAAACAGAGTGTTTTGAAGTTCTTGGAGTTTTTCAGTATTGCTTTAGGAAGTGATTTTGTCACAGACCATATCACAGGGGATGAGACAGAAAGGGGGGTGTGTAGAGGAAAGGCTGTTTGTGAGTCTCTAAGTGAAAATTTATTAAGTGTATACCACAGGCCAAAATTATACTAGGTCCTAAGGTAAAGTTTAATAACTTTATCAGGACCCATTTCAACGTGGATTTGTTCTCCCTGGGGTGTGTGTGTGTGTGTGTGTGTGTGAGAGTGAGATTAATCAGGTTTAACTCTGCTCCAGTTTTAGAAATGTTTTTCTTGAATTGTAATCAAGGATTTGTACTGATCCCTGACTGAGGGATTCCAGTCATGCGTGAGGAGGCTCTCCTTTGTCTGACCTTTCTACCTATCATTTGTAGGAGACTGTCCTGCATGGTGTGGGCCCAGCTCCCACTGGGAGATGCACAGGACCCACGTCCACGGATAGGTTCTCCTGTGGGGAATCAGGCCTGCATTGTATCTAGGCTGCTTTGGGACTTGCTTTTGCTAAAAACTCCCTCACCCTGAATTGAGACAGCAAGTGCTTAAAGTGACTTCCTAAAATTCATGCTAAACCTTCCCAGGACGAGTGTAACCAGTTCAACCACTTTTCCCTGTTCATTTGCAAATATCCCTCTTCTGTGATGTGATTAGTGGCATTGGCTCCCTTGTTGTCTGTAAAAGGAAACCACCTAAAGCAACCTGTGCATAGTAAATGAGGACCATCATGTAAAGTGCGGAGAAACCCAATAAAGGCCTGTCATGGTGGAGGCCACAGCTTTTTCGCCTCTTGAGAGAAAAGCCATGCTCACCCTTTTCCTCCACAGGACTTGGTAGTCCGTGTGAATGTCTCGTGTCTCATTCATAACGCCAAGGACACTGCAGACCGGTGTCCACATCAGTCATTTTCTCTCAGTGTTTTAAAACTCTGTTTTAAATGCTTTCCACTTTATTTTGAATATTATCCTAGGTGTTATCTGCTTTGCTCCTTACTGCATATCCTTGCACACATTCTATGTCGATCTTCAGCTACTTTGTTTTTCCCCTTTTGTGAGTTCTGGGCGCTAACATTTCAGTTCCTGCTTTCTTGCTCTCTTTTCTCTGAGTTGTATCTGCTTTGTGATTTTCCTTCATTGAAAAATTGCTTCATTTGGTTTTTCAAATTCACTGTAAAATATTTGGCTAGAAACTCCATATAATTCATTAGCTACAGTTTCTACAACTCTGTCATTTTCCTTATTCCCTTTCATTGATGTGTCAGTGACTTGCCCGTGATTGCTTTTGTCACTCATATTTGAATGCATTGGATTTTCCAAACCAGCTGTTTACACAGGGTTGAGGCGTGTGGTCTAAGGGTTCACATGGCAGGGAGAGGCTCGTAGTCATCCAGGCTAGTTGTTTTCTCAACCGTGAGCCTTTCTTTTTCCCCACTACTAAGAAACCAACTTTTTCTTTAAATATGGCTCACTCATCTCTTTGAGTCTTTGTGCGGGTCTGCCTCCCACCCCAAATCAACCCTTGTTACAAACAGAAGGTTTACCTTTGCTAACTCCACTTCCGGTACTTATTGGTGATATAGCCGTTGCACTTCAGATTATAACTCTCTGTGCTGAACAGTATATTTTTGCCGGTGTTTGGGAAGGTGTTCAGATATATGACGCTCTGTATTTCTTCTCTGCTTTCTCCCATTTGGCTTCTGTTTGGTTTCAGCTATTTCTAGCAGCCTTTAAATATATTTTGGAACTTGTAGACGATGTCTATCTCCTAACTTTAGAGAAAATAGAATGAATTTGCAGGGTAGCCTGGGTTTCTGACATGACAGAGTACCCATTCAGCCTTGTACTTTTATGTGAAAAAAGAATTTTCTAGGAGTTTACATGTTGATACTGAAAGTCTGGATAATTACATTTGAAAAGAAAGAAAAGTAGGGAAATAAGACTTACTGCTGAATATTAACTGACATGCCAAGAGCATGTGACTTGACAGTGTTTCCCTTGATTAATATGCAGGTAACCTCCTGGAATCAAGGATTCAGCATCCACTCTTAATATTTTACTTCTTAAGCTCTTGCTTTCTGATATTGCCTTAGATCCACCTCTGCCTCTTGTGTCACCATTGTTAAAAGCGAGACAAGCACCCTTTTTGTGGTTGGAGGTTATCAGAGTCTAAAGGATACTGTGCAATGTTTTGCCCTGGATGTAGTGATGAGGTGAGTGGGATGGACATGTTACCTGGAGAGAGTGCAGGGTGAGTGGGGTAGGAGCAGGACCCAGGGGCAGGCCAGGCAAGCAGACAGTCATTGAAAATAAAATCTCTGGACTATATAGGAGGACTGTGTTAACTCAGGTCTACACACACAAGCCCTTACTGACTGGCGAAAGGAGAATATGTCCAATTCTGTCTGGAGGAAATAATACTTTTGATCAGAAATTTGAAAACAACCAGCCAAAAAATGCTTCTCAGTCACTGATCTTACCATTTCTTAAATAAATGTTAAACAAACACTTAAGGCCTATTATTTGGAGCTGTGCCAAATGATTACACTGTCCAGAGAGTGTACCTGTATTAGTAAAGGCCTTAATCACTCAAGTAAGGTTCCTGTGGCAGAGATTGCTAATTACCCCTCAATATCCAATCACATGTTTTAATTAAAAATAACATAATCTTGATGTATATTTTTTTAATCTAAGCAATTTACCAGCCAAAGAAAAGTCCACACTTCAGCTAGGTATATCTATGTGGCAAGTTTAACCGATGATTTATAAGTGTTTAGTGGTATTTCCAGAACTTTCCTTAGAAGTTGGGCTGAGGCTGTCCTTTTTCCTTCCTGTGACCCGGTTGTGAACATACCGGCTGGTGCTCTGACAACCGTTCTGGACCGCGGTGTGACCATGGTAGTGAAAGCTGTGGGGAGTCGAGCCTGGGTCTCTGTGTCAGTTCAGCCTTGGATTTTAGGTGAAAGAGAGGAATCTTGTTTAAACCACTATTTTCCAAATCTTTGTTACTGACAACCAAAGGAGGGACAAACAAAACCTGCTCTTGTAGCATTGGGGAAAAGAACATGTTATAAAGGGATGGGGGCTCATCGTGATGTGTAATGGTTCTCAGGAAGGATCTGGGGCAGGGGTTACAAACTTCTGCTGTTAAAGAACAGATAGTAAATAGCTTTCTCCTTTGTGGGCCACGTAGTGGCTGTCACATCTACTCAACTCTGCCATTTTCAAAGCTTCCATAGCAAAAGCAAAATCCAATGATCGTGGCTGTGTTCCAGTAAAGCTTTAATTACAAAAACTAGTGGCAGGCTGGATTTGGCATAGTTTGCTGACCCCGCTTAAAGGGGAAGGAGACACCTGTAATTTTTTAAAAGGCCCCCCGCTCATAGATTCTGAAATTCTCCCAAAGAAGCCCATTCTTCCGTGAGCACCTGTCCCCCTCCTGGCCTGCTCTCGTTTGCGTGGTGGCAAGTGAAGTGTCACCTGACCTTGACTCATCAAGGCTTACCTTGACCTCAGGATTTTTAAATTTTATTTATTATCTAAACACATCAATTAAACATTATCAGATAATCCAAAAGAGCTCTGACCCTGTCTTTACCTAACATCCAAGCCTGAGAAATGCTAGTGCTGAGTGAAAAGCCACTCTCTGAAATAGACAAGTGTTATTTTTGGACAAGGAGAGATCCCAAGATACTTTAAAGAGACATAAACTGTTGAATATGAACCTAATTTTATAATGTTTCACAAATGGGCATTTTATTTTGTTGTTGATTTCAAATAACAGTTTGTGCCTTGAAGGAGAATAGTTATTCAGGTTAGAAGAAGCTGACATTTTTTTCCAGTTCATTATTCAGAGCCTTCTCCCAGAGTACACTTGCCACGTAATCTATAGGCCACTTAATGTGTGGAAGAGTCCTTGCACTTCCAAATTTTATGCAACAAAAAGTAGAGTATGGATTAATTACCTCTGGAGAGAAGAGCGGGGGTTACTGTGTATACTTTGATACCTTTGGAATGTAGTATTACATGCGTGTACTGTGTAATAGGAAAACACAGTTGCTCGAAATATTTCTGATGCTAGGGCAGGAAAAGAAGCAAAGAAGAGCAAAACAGAACTTAATCGTCGCCTTCAACTGCTGACCAACTCATTTGGGGAAGCAAGCCAGTCTCTCCTGACTTGAGGGGATGGACTGTAAAGTAAACTTGAATAGCACAGATTTGCTTTGAGTCTAAGGCAGAACCTTTTGAAAGTTAGGATTATGGATTTTAAAAGAAGTATTATTGGATTTGACCACAAGAAAGCAGCGGTAGTGACAAATGTTCCAGGTGTCTGCAGCAGGGGCTGGCGGGAGAAGTCCACAGAGCAATTCTTTGCACCTTGTTCCGGGGGCTGCTGACGTTGCTGCGTCCTTTTCATGCAGTCGTGGGCACACTTCCTGAACCCATGTGCTGTTAGTCAGGGGCTGGCTGTGGCTGAGACGCTAGAGGTGAGCACGCTGACCTGGGACACCAGAGGTGCGTCTCGGCTCCCCTCAGCCCTAGTTGATCTTTCTCCCAATTACATTTTATAATGTAATTGTTTTATTGTTTTATTGTGGTGCACCTTATTCTACTTTACAGATACTTCATTTTCATCAACATTGAGGCAAGCAAAAAAGATTCTGACTCTCTGAAGGCTCAGATGATAGTTATCATTTTTTAGCAATGAAGTAGTTTTAATTACAGTATATACATTGGGTTTTTAAGCAATAATACTATTGCACACTTAACAGACTATAGTATAGTATAAATATAACTTTTATAAGCATTAGGAAACCAAAAAAATTGTGTGACTTGTTTTATTGTAGTATTCGTGTTATTGCAGTGGCCTGAAGCCACACCCACACTATCTCCAAAATATACCTATAAGTAAACTGGAACGTTTGTCTTTATTTTTAACAGAATTCAGAAGAGGGACTTCACCATGAAAGGCACTTTCTCATTGTGGCTGGCCCTCTTCTGAGCGGGTGTGAGTCGTGGACATTACCTGGTCATGACTCTTCATGATGTGGTGGAGGTGAGGCAGTTCAGGTGCCTCCTCCGTCCTTCCTCCCTACTTCCAGTCTTTCCTTTTCTTCTTTCTTTTGTTTTTTTTTTTTAATGTGTTTATGTGTTTTTGCTTTATCAAGTAGTACCCAACCCACAAACTTTGAAAATAAAAAGAGTAGATATCAGTCAACACTCTAACAACACTCAACATTTTAATGTTTTCCCAGTCTTGACCGGTTCCATACTTGAACATCAAATGACATTTCACCCTTGAATACTGAAGATGGTTTGTGCTTTGTATTATGACTCCATTGGTTCTAGGGCAGGGCTTTTCAACCTCTGTACTATTTTGGGCCAGATAATTCTTTGCTGTGGGGCCGTCCTGTGCATCAAAAGATATTTAGCAGCTCTCGCCTCTATTCACTAGATATCAGTAGCACACAACCAATCCCACCCCCTATGACAATCAAAAATCTCTCCAGACATTGTTAAATATCCCTTGACAGGCAAAATTACCCTATTGAGAACCACCGAGGTAACATTTAGCAGAAAATGTTTAATTTCTTTTGAAAAAGATTTCTTCATTATTTTTATGTTATGACCAGCAGGGAGAAGGGATAGAAGGACTTCACAAGGGGGAGGTTTTCAGTGGGGGTCCTTGTGGTTGCAAGGAACACACCTGATGAAGCACAGGAAAATCTGGACAAACCAACTAGGCTTCACAAGAGTGGGAACTAAGGCAGGGTCTGACCTTGCTCTATCTCCATTACTCTTTCTGTGTGGTGTGTCTACCAATTTATTCTTCTCTTTCCATTTTACTTTCTCACATCCACTTTATTTCTCCCCACCGTCCCACCATATAGTTTCTGCTCTTTCATATCATGTAGAGTTCAGAATACCCTGCCTAGCTGCTAATTCTAAGTGACCTTCATGTTCCACCTCTCAGTGTCGACTGCAAGTCTCTTGCTCAGTTCTAACTCTTGACAAATCAAACCAGTGGGCCCAACTCAACTTTTCTCACTAGATTCAAGATCACTGGCCAGCCGGGGGACAGGTTCCACTCTAGTCATATGCCTGCTCTTGTCTAATTAGCCTCATAAGTCAAGTGAATGGACTACTTTTTTTTCTGTATTCTTTAAACAGCTTTATTGAGGTCTGAGGTATAGTAAAGTGCACATATTTAAGGTGTACAATTTTATAACTTTTTCCATATAGATACCCCTGGGAAACTATCACCCCAGTCAAGAGAATAAACAGTCGTCATTACCAAAAGTTGTTCTTCCCCTTTGCAGCCCCTCTCCCGCCTCTCCCCTCTCCCCATACCGAACACTTGCTGATTTGCCTTTTTTCACTATAGATTAGTTTGCATTTTCTAAAGTTTTATCTAAATGAAATCATGCATTATGCACCTGTCATCAGACTTCTTTTTTTAACATAGTTTTTATTCTATTATATTTTCTTTTCTTATTGTTGCTCAGGTACAGTTTTCTCCATTTTCACTTCCCCCCCACCCCCCATCCCTGCCTCCCACCCTCCAACCTGCCTCCTTTGGCTTTATCCATGTGTCCTTCATACATGTTCCTTGATGTCCTTCCCCTATTATCCTCCATTATCCCTCTTCCCCCTACTCTGTGGTAACTGTCAGTTTGTTCTTTATTTCAATGTCTCGGGTCGTATTTTGCTTGTTTGTTTGTTTTGTTGATTAAGTTCCACTTATAGGTGAGATCATATGGTATTTCTCTTTCACCACCTGGCTTATTTCACTTAGCAGAATGCTTTCCAGCTCCATCCATGCTGTTGCATAGGGTAGGAGCTCCTTCTTTCTTTCTGCCACATAGAATTCCATTGTGTATATGTACCATAGTTTTTTGATCCATTCATTTACTGATGGGCACCTAGGTTGCTTCCTACACTTGGTTATTGAAAATTGTGCTGCTATGAACATTGGGGTGCATAGGTTCTTTTGGAATGGTGTTTCAGGGTTCTTGGGATATAATCCTAGCAGTGGAATTGCCGGGTCAAAAGGCAATTCCATTTTTAGTTTTCTGAGAAAATTCCATACTGACTTCCATAGTGGTTGTACCAGTCTGCAATCCCACGCACTGTGCACTGGGGTTCCCTTTTCTCCACAACCTTTCCAACACTTGTTTGTTGATTTGTTTATGATGGCCATTCTGACCGGTATGATATCTCACTTTGGTTTTAACTTGCATCTGTCTGATTGATGGCTAGCAGTGCTGAGCATCTTTTCATATATTTCTGGGCCCTCTGTATGTCCTTCTTGGAGAACTGTTTATTCAAGTCCTTTTTCCATTTTTTAATTGGATTGTTTGTCTTTCCGGAATGGAGTCGTGTGAGTTCTTCATGTATTTTGGAGATCAGACCCTTGTCCAAGGTATCATTTGCAAATATGTTTTCCCATATGGTTGGTTCTCTTTTCATTTTAATGCAGTTTTCTTTAGCTATACAGAAGCTTTTTATTTTTGATGATGTCCCATTTGTTTATTCGTTACTTTATGTCCCTTGCTGTAGGGGACATGTCAGTGAAAATATTGCTGCGTGAAGTATCTGAGGTTTTCCTGCCTATGTTCTCCTCTAGGACTTTTGTGGTGTCATGACTTATATTTAAGTCTGTTATCCACCTTGAATTTATTTTTGTGTATGGTGTAAGTTGGTGGCTGAGTTTCTTTTATTGAATGTAGCTGTCCAGCTCTCCCAACACCATTTGTTGAAGAAGTTACTTTTATTCCATTTTATGTTGCTGTCCCCTTTTTCAAATAGTAATTGACCAGAGAGACTTAGGTTTATTTCTGGGCTCTCTATTCTGTTCCATTGGTCTATGTGTCTGTGCCTATGCCAGTACCAGGCTCTTTTGATTACAGTGGCCTTGTAATACAGGGTTTTTTAAATTTTATTTCTTTTTTTTATTTTTAGAGAGAGGGGAAAGGAAGGAGAAAGAAAGGGAGAGAAACATCAATGTGGGTTTGCCTCTCACGTGGCCCCCACTGGGGACCTGGCCCACAACCCAGGCATGTGCCCTGACTGGGAATCGAACCGCGACCCTTTGGTTCACAGCCCACGCTCAGTCCACTGAGCTACGCCAGCCAGGGCTTGTAATAGTTTTTTATCAGGCATTGTGATTCCCTCCTACTTTGTTCTTTTTCAGAATTGACACATCTATTCAGGGTCATTTACAGTTCCATATAAATTTTTGAAATATTTGTTCTATATCTGTGGAATATGTCATTGGTATTTTAATGGGGATTGTGTTGAAACTATAATTGTTTTGGGGGTAGTCTGGACATTTTGATGATATTGATTCTTCCAAGCCATAAACATGGTATATGCTTCCATTTATTTGTGTCTTTGTCAATTTCTTTCTTGAGTGTTGTGTAGTTTTCTGAGTACAGGTCCTTTACCTCCTTGGTTAGGTTTATTCCTAGGTGCTTTATTTTCCTTGTTGGTATAGCATATGGGGTTTTTTTCCTGATTTCTGATTCTGATCTTCTGTTGTTGGTGTATAAAAATGCCTTTGATTTCTGAGTATTGACTTTGAACCCTGCTGTTTTGCCAGATTTGCTTATTAGGTCAAGTAGTTGTTTGCTAGAGTCTATAGGGCTTTCTATGTACACTATGATCTCATCTACAAATATTGACAGTTTTACTTCCTCCTTTCCAACTTGGATGCCTTTTATTTCTCTTTCTTGTCTGATCACTGTGGCTAGGACATCCTACTATATTGAACAGAAGTGGTGAAAGCACACAAGCAGACATACTTGTCTTGTTCCTGATCTTAGTGGGAAAGCTTTTAGTTTTTGTCCATTGAGTATGATGTTGGCTGTAGGTCTCTCATATATGGCCTTTAACATGTTGAGAAATGCTCCCTCTTTTCCCACTTTGCTGAGTGTTTTTATCATAAATGGGTGCTATACCTTATCAAATGCTTTTCCCACAGCCATTGATATGATCATGGGATTTTTGTCTTTCCTTTTGCTTATGTGATATATTACCTTTATTGATTTGCAAATGTTGTACCATCCTTGCATCCCTGGGATGCATCCCACTTGGTCATGGTATATGATCTTTTTAATGTATTGCTGGACGTGGTTTGTCAATATTCGTTGAGGATTTTAGTGTGTATGTTCATCAGCGATATTGGCCTGTAGTTTTCCTTCTTTGTTGTGTTTTTATCTGGTTTTGGAATTAGGATGATGCTGGCTGCATAAAAAGAGTTTGGGAGTCTTCCCTCTTCTTGGATTTTTTGGAATAGTCTGAGAGGAATAGGGGTTAGCTTTTTCTTAAGTTTTGTAAAATTTTCCTGTGAAACCATACAGTCCAGGGCTTTTTTGTGCCAGGAGTTTTTTGATTACTGCTTTGATTTCATCAGCTTTTATTGGTCTGTTCAGACTTTCTGCTGCTTCTTCATTCAGTTTTGGGAGATTATATTTTTCTAGAAGTTTTGGACAGCCTTCTGACCTTAATTTACAAGTTTGTAGATTTACTGTTTATATAGATATTTATTTGTTTTCTCTTTAACCTGAACTCAGCAGCTTTTGACTCAGGCACTATCATTTTTTTATTTCCTTGAATTTTATGCAAAAAGGCATGCCATAAATATATTTAGCAATTGGTTCTTGAGTTCCTCTGTTATGGGAAATAGTGGGCTGTTGGTAGCACAGGAATGTTGAGGCACGATCCCAGTTTTATGGAGAGAGATAACACAGGAAAACCGAAAGAGCAATGAAAAGCATAAGGTAACAATAAGGTTAGTTAAGCCTAATAAATGGCCTGCACAGTTTCTTGCACATAATTGATGCTCAGTAAACTTTCATTGACTTAAAATAAGAGGCACATGTCTAGGGCTGTAAATTCAGAGGAAAGAGACCATTGATTGGTCTGGGAAGATTTACCAAGGAGATAGGACGACAAGCCCTCTATGTCTGACAACCTTCTGATACCTATGAATGAGATGCATCTAATTCTGATTCTAATTAATGTGAGTAAATCTCTTTAGTAGAAAATTTGAGTTTGTATAAAAAGAACTATGAGTTTTTAGATTCTTTTTTGCCAGGACAGATTCACTTACAGTGATTGCTTTAAGAAAGGGGGATTTATTTAAGGAGACACCTGAATTAGAACTGGAAAGCTATTCAGAACCAGGTAGGTCTAAGGACCAGAGACCTTCTACATCTTCTTGCCTCTGGCTTTGTCCCTCTCCTTGCTCCTCCTGGTTGGTGTCTGTATCCTCCACTCTCTTCCCTCAACTTATTCCATGTGAACATTTCTACCTCTTTCCGCATTGGTCACAGTCTTTTCTGGCCAGCCCTCTCCATGATCCCAGTACAAATTCTGGAAGGAACTAACCTAATTGACTGACAAACATCATCCCTTTTGGGCAAAGCCCTTGCCCCAGGCCTTCTGAAGTGCTGGGCAGTTTGTGGGTCGACCACTCTTGGGTCAAGAAACCATTGTTGATCCAGTTAGGCACCATTAATAAAACAGTCCAGCCTGCTTTCCAGCACAGGAAGCCGCAGCCTGGGTATTTTCAGCCGGAAGGATTCACTGGGCACTTTTTCAGAACAAATGCCCAAGTATTGTCTTCCTCTTATCCCACCAGCCTACTCCATGTATAGAACTCTACATAATTGCCCCTAATTATTGGCTCACTCATCTGTTGTATTCTTTATTTATGTGTAAACTTTCCTAGTTTATTCCCTTGATGGAAACTCCACAGGTGGAACTGTGGTATAGTAGCTTGCTTCCATCTTCCCGCAATGTCGATATTAGTGGAAGGAGGCTCACTGGGTGACGCTTGGTGGATGGTAAGTTGATCCTTCTTCATTCAAGGACTGGAAGTAGTTTATGACGCAAGAAACAGAGGCAGTGTAGTCCAGTGGAAAGAGCTCAGAATTCAGAGTCAGAAGCCACAAGTGGAATGTTGACTTTCCACATCCTAGATGTCTGATACTGGGACTCTCTGAGCCTCAGATTTTTTCCTATACCACGGAGAGTACTAATAGCATTCTTCAACAGTAGCTGCAAACATTTCACATGCCTATATATGTGAAATACTCTGAAAACTACACAGAGATCAGGAAAAAAAATTTAGCTATTAGAGTAAAAAGCATTAACTTTTGCAATCAGCCTCTCTTGTTTAGTGAAATAAAGAATAACCTCCATACAGTTGGGAGTCTTAGATTTGACACCAAATACAGATGAATGGGGTGTTCTGGTAATAATGGAAATGCAGAGTGAGACTTTATATAAAACTGTCATTCTGAAATGATCCATGTTCTTCCTGCAACTTAAGGGGTAAAATTGTAATCAGAAAAAAATTCTTTTTTCATTTTGCATGGATGCTGGTCAGCAGAGCTGTGTAGTCAGTGCGGCTGCTCTTTGGACTGTGCATTGGAGAAGTGCTGTGGACAGTGGCAGGTGGGATGACATGCTTGGTTTGAAAATCACTCCCTGGTCTTGTTCCTCTTCTGACAGAGGCAAGTAAGTGTAGTTATCCGAACTTAAAGATTGGTCAGCAATGAAAAGCTAACCACAGCTAATCTTGGAAGGCTTGCCAGAAGTCATGTTCCCTTGAGACTGATAGCACGAACTACCGAGGAGAAGGCTAGAGACAGTTGGGCTGCTTTAGAACTCTCCTGGCTGCTTCTCTTTCTTCATTTTTATTGCAGTGCTGGTGCTGAAACTATAAGAACTTTCATTGTTATAGTTCAGACAGTGCAGAAAGCAGTTCTAAGAACACTATTTTTAGCCTGGATATTTTTTTCTCCCTACCTTCTTTTTTTAAGCAGTCCACGAGGGTTGCATTTCATAGCTGTCATGTAGCAGCCCTGTTTGCCACCAGTGTTAGACAAATGAAAACACAATTAGTTCAGTTTCCCATCACTTTGTTGTGCCTTATCCCCCAGCACATCACCAGTTGCTGAAGGACTCTCTGGATTGCCTTCAGCATTGACCGGGCAGGACCCTGGGAGTAGCATCTCTGCCCAGAGCAGAAAGGAGCAGGGGGACTGCTTGACAACAGCTAGACGAGGAGAGGAATCAGGTCCTGGGTGAGCCGCACCTGTAGTGAGCTGCTGGGTTACAGCACACCTTCATGAAAATTCACAATGAAACCACGTTTTCCTCTTTAATTTTCTGTGTTTTTTTTTTTTTCTTTTGCTGGGGGTGGTCTTTGGATACTGTCTTCCCTTGGCATCCCTTGTACTTGTTTGTGGTGGAGAGATTGAATGCTATCTTTGCAAGATGCAAGATAAGAGTAACTTATGTCCCTGATGTTTCCATGTCCCACACTCAACAGTGTTGATCCAATTAAAGCAAATTCAAATGCATACCAAAGGCAACCTGTGAGGGGAAAATAAGTCACAGAATTGCTAGCATAAATGGGATAGAGAGGGGCAGTCCCACCCCATCGTTTTGGGCAATTATGAATAAGGCCTTAAATTGTTTGGGGTCTTTAAATTTGTTAACCCAGTTCACAGGGTCACTTCTTTTGACTGGCTACCCCTTCGATTTGATGTCCAGAGCCAGCAATGGGAGCCTGCCCTCCCGCTGCCCTCTTCCACGGTCAGTTCCTGTGCCAGCTACCTTATTCTTCACACTCACAGAATTTTAGCCTTGAATGTACAGTGGCCATCACAGTTAATGATGCGTCTTAATAACCAAAAGATTTATGAAACCACTATTCAACCTCATAATTATACGTAGGGTGACCAAACATTATCCTAATTATAGATTTTGGAGTTGAATCTGTAAAGATGGGCCAGTGATTTGTACGGAGGTCTTACAGATCTACAGGCGAGACTTCTTTGTGTCACTCTTCAAAATTAAAATTTCTGAACAGAGGTGGCCATGGCAGACTTGGGCCTTACCTTGCTGGTGTCCTCTGAGCTCGAAACAAGCCCTTTTCTGCTGCCGGTCCCTCTGAGCTCCAACATCACACAGCCTAAAGCCATGACTTGCACAGTGCGTAGGCTGGGCAGTGCCGCAGCAGCCCAGTCTGTCTCTCAGGCTACTTCTTTTCCCTACCTTGGTCATAACTTAGGTGTACAAAAGAAGACAGGGGCAGGAACATATGGGATGAGAGGTCAACTCCAGGGGGAGGGACCAGTGGTGTGCACAGATGGTCCAAGCAGCACCCAAGGTCGAAGGTATCCTATCAGGGACTTTGTAGACGGGCAAGCGCTCAGTGAGCACAGTGGTGGAGTGTTGGGGAGCAGACAAGCAGTCACAGAGAAGCCGGCTTAGGGGCAGCAATCCAGTCACTAATGTGGGCTTAGTCACAGCGGGGTGTGGACTCTGTTTCCCTTGTGTCACAGCAGAACCGTGAGCAGGACTGCCGGAGGCTGTGCTGGGGGGCTGCTGCCAGGGCTCCTGGTTGTCTCCTCTTCAGAGTTGGGATTGGGCTTGAAGTCCAGAACAAGGCTGCATCTAAGTCCCGTGTGTGGCAAGGTGTGGGGGGCAGGTAAGTTATACATCCAGGAGGGCAACAGTTCTTTACAGGAGCCTCAATGTGCTCGTTTGTGTTTTTTTGTTTTGTTTTGTTTCGGTAGTTTCACAGTGATCTAATTATCCCAGTGTTGTTTGGAGACAGAGAAGGTGTTATCATGATGGGAATTTAATCAGGTTTCTAGTGAGGAAAGAGCGAGGTGGAATGTTCCATATGGTTTACATGAAGAGAAGGATGCCTCAAAGCAGTGCAGTGCCGGTAAGGGAACCCTGACTTGGTGGGGGCCATCCGTGACAGTAAGCAGTCTAGGACATGCGTTAGGGGGCTTGTACTTCGATATCCTGATCATGTCGTCACTCACCAGCTCACACAGTCTATCTCATGGAAACCCTCTCATGCATTTTTGAAAGTCCCAAAGGGTATTTCACATGTGTTCGCAAGCAAGCTTACTATCTAGAAACTGTTTTCTGATTGGAAGAAAGGAAATCACAGGATTGGATGGAAATTCAAGAAGTCAAACTATAATGTGTTTCTATGTGTTTGCTTGTTTGCCACAAGATGAGGAGCAAGGAGAATGTTTGAAAGAAGGTAACATGAAAGGAAGAGAAAGAGCTGTCTGTATGAGAAAGACAGAAGCTTCAG
>PVKM010035820.1:0-15031 GCA_004027735.1 Carollia perspicillata | reverse complement strand
GTACCGGTAGGCAGGCGACAGGGGCAGGTGGTGCAGCGCCTTGTGGGCAGCAGGGAGGACTTTGGCTTTGGCTCCAACTGAGGTCTGAGCCATGGAAGGTTCTGAGTGCAGAAGGAATGGGACCTGGCTCAGTGCCCACAGGCACCCTCTAGCCACCCTGGGGAGAACAGACAGAAGAAGGGGTCCAGGGTGGGAGCTGGGAAATCAGGGAGGAGGTGCCTGCCCGGCCCAGGGGACCGATGGCAGGGCTGACCTGGGTGGGCATGGAGGTGATGAGGAAGGGTCAGATTCTGTTCACATTTTGGCAGAGACGCCACAGGAGGTCCCAAAGGCCAGGCTCAGGGGTTCACTTGCTGGCAGTGTTCTTGTTCTGCAAAGGCCTGGGCTGCGAGGCCTCCCAGGGACGAGCCCTGGCGCAGCAGAGCTGAGTGTGTGTCTCTGCACTGAACGGAGAACAGACTCGATGCACCTGAGTTTCTGTGACTGCTGAAGAACCAAAGTTGAGAGGTGGAGGTGGGCAGGCGCGAAGGTGGGCTGGAGGGTGGGACTCCAGTCCCGTGAAGGCTGCATGTCAACTCTCTGGGTAGCAACTGGTGTCCCCCTTGGGAAGCTCACAGCCCTGCGTTCCAGTCTGAGCAGGCGAGTGCTTTCCACTCCGTGTCCTCCTATGATGCTTGATGTCTTACAGGCTGTCCTTTCCAGGTATGACCTATTACTTGTGTGATTAAGAAAAAGCGAAGTAACCTAGACACAAAAAGACAGATACTGTGTGATTCTACTTGCAGGAGGCCCTTAGAGGAGTCGGAGTCATGGAGAAAGTAGATGGTGGGAGGCAGGGGCTGGGGGAGGGGCTGGGGAGTTAGTGCCTGATGGACTGGGTTCCAGATGGGGAAGAAAAACAAGTTTTGGAGGTGGCAGGGATGATGGCTGCACAACAATGTGAATGTACTTTAATGCCACTGAGCTGTACACTTAACAAGGGGTTAAAATGTACATTTTATGGTAATGTGAATTTTGCCACGATTAAAAAACAGAAAAAGGCCCTGGCTGGTGTAGCTCAGTGGATCGAGTGCCGGCTGTGAACCAAAGGGTCGCTGGTTCAATTTCTGGTCAGGGCACATGCCTGGGTTGCAGGCCAGGTCCCCAGTAGGGGGCTGTTTAAGAAGCAAACACACACTGATGTTTCTCTCCCTCTTTCTCCCTCCCTTCCCCTCTCTCTAAAAATAAGCAAATAAAATCTTTTGAAAAAACAGAAAAAGTAAGGAAAAAAAAAAAACAGAAAGGAAGGAAGGAAAGGGAGGGAAAGAGAGAGAAAGAAAAAGAATGGAAGGACGGAAGAAGAGGAGAGGGAGGTGGGAAAAAGGAAAGGGGAAAACAAAGAAAGGAAAGAGGGGAAAAAATGTTTGGTTAAAGCTTTCCCAAGCCACACGTTTCAACCTTGGCTCCCACAGCCTCTTGCATCAGCCGTGGTGAGCCTAGGACTCAGGGTCAAGGGCGGCACAGCCTCCCTGACTGCTTTCAGGTTAATCTCACACCCGCTGCCTGGAACCTATGGGAATCTAGGTAGAAAAAGCCGTCAGAAACTTCTGAAGGGGCCCGCAGCCTTGTGCCAGCTCTTCCCATTGTATACCTTAGGACGCACCGTGACTCCGTCATCCTGCCTGGAATCCCCGGCTCTTTCCTTCTGGGTTTAATCGATGCAGCCCTTGGCCTTGGGTGCTAGTGCCAGCAACCAGGGCGCTCTCCTGTTCTTCTCTGATTTTAAAAATTAACTAATAATTGTGGCAAAATACACATAACAAAATTTACCACCTTAACAATGTTAAGTGTACTGTTCAGTGGCACTAAGCACATTCGTGCTGTGCAATCATCCTGCCTCCAGAACGTTCTCGTCTTCCTAAAGTGAAACTCTGTCTCTATCAAACACTCACTCCCCCCACCCCCCAGCCCCTGCCGTCCACGGTTCTACCTTCTGTCTCGGTGAATCTGACTTCTTTAAGTACCTCATGTCAGTGGAGTCATACAGTATTTGTCCTTCTGTGCCTGGCTTCATTTCACTTAATGTCTTCAAGATTCATTCATGTGATAGCACATGCCAGGATTTTTTTTTAAAAAACTGAGTAATATTCTGCTGTATTATGTGGAATATTAATGTGGCCCTACCACATTTCGTTTATTCATTCATCTACCAGAGGACGCTAGGGTCACTTCTATCTTCTGGCTGTGTGGAATAAAGCCACGCACATGGGTGTGCATATCTGAGTCCCTGCTTCCAATTCTCTTGGGTATGTATTCAGAAGTGAAATTGCGGGATCACATGGTAATTCTAGTTTTAGTTGTTTGTGCACACTTCACTGTTTTGCATAGCAGCTACACCACTTCGAGTTCTTTCTCTTTTTTTTTTTGACATTTATCCTTACTTATTTGTTCCTCTTAGAAGACCTCATTTTTGGCTGGACTCAGACTAAGAGGTACACGCTCTCGGAGAGGACAGCCTTCGTCTCTTGGCAACTTGTTCCTGGCGTTTTTCTTTGGCCTCCTTCACCCTCTTAGCCAAAAGTTCAGCATCTCTGCAGCCTCCTCCTCATTTTTCTCAGTACGTTGCTTCTTCAGAGCAATACACGACACTGGTGTTGCAGGACACGCGGAGTAACAAGACTGAATCTTGGGTGCTTTGGTTCTAGGCGTCTCACCTTCCTTGTTTAGGGGCTGTCTCACAACATGTTGGCAGACGTCATCTTCTTTAGCGAGGATGAAAAGTTTGCGGATTCTGCTAGCTCTTCTGGGCCCCAGGCAATGAGGCACAGTAGTATTAGCAAGACCAGGACTGTCTTTCTCCCCTTTTTTTACAATGACCAAGTTGAGAACACTGAGATCGGCATCCACAGGGCAACCCCGAACTGATTTGCGCTTTCTCTCCAGTCCTCCTTGGTCGGTAACAGGAACGCCCCTTGCTCAGCAGCAGGCGGCCGTGGCCGTGAGTCCAGACACCCTGCTTCATGAGGAAACCTTGTCATTCCCACCACTGATTCGAACCACATAACCCTTCCACTCTTCACCCAGAGCATCAGAAGCAACTTCTGTGGCCATATGTGTGTGTGTTTTTTTTAATATTTTATTCATTTTTAGAGAAAGGGGAAGGGAGAGAGACAGAGAGGGAGAGAAACATCAATGTGTGGTTGCCTCGCATGTGTCCCCTACTGGGGCCCTGGCCTGCAACCCACGCATGTGCCCTGACTGGGAATCGGACTAGCAACCTTTTGGTTCGCAGCCCGCACTCAATCCACTGAGCCACAGCAGCCAGGGCTGTGGCCATACGTTATTCATAAAAAGTACGAAGTTTGCGTTCATCATCCACTTCAATGAGTTTCTGACAGCCAGTGGCTGGGAAAGAGGTGTTTAGCTTCATCTTGAAACAGCCAACCGCCTCCGAGGCGCCACGGAAAAGAGCCCTTTTCTTTTTTATTTATAGAATTCCAACCCTGTTTCAGGCTATAATGTGCCCAGTTAAAAATACTTTCCCAGCAGATGACACGATACTGTATATAGAGAACCTTAAAGATTATTCTACCATAATTCTACTAGAACTGATAAATGAACTCAGTAAAGTAGCAGGATACAAAATAAATATCCAGAAATTACTTGTGTTTTTACACACCAATAATAAACTGTCAGAAAGGGAAACTAAGAAAACAAACTCATTTATAACTCCATAAAAAATACCTAGAAACAAATTCAACCAAGGATGTAAAAGACCTATACTCAGAAAATTATAAGACACTGAAGAAACTGAAGAAGATACAAATAAGTGGAGGTATATACTGTGTTCATGAATAAGAAGAATTACTATCATATAAATGTTTATACTACCCAAAGCAATATATTGAAGATAATGGAGCAATGGAATATCTTCTCATTTATCACTAGGGGAGGGCCTGCCAAAAGGAGAGCCTCCAGAGAGGCAGAAAGAGAACCAAGGCATGGAATCCTGAACTTATGGCTGGATCTGAGCACCCAGATGCAGCCGTGCCTGAAGGCACCCCTTGGGTTTTTCAGTTACGTATGCCAGTATATTCCCCTTTTTGCATAAGCCACTTTGGGTTGAATTTCTGCCACACTCAACTGAAGCTCCTGCCAGACATGACAAACTCTTATCCTCTAAGGCTCAGCTCAAGTGTCACCTCCTCCCAAAGACCCCAGCAGCCTCTGCTCCCTCACTGGTGGTTCATTCCTCTTGTGCTCTGCCATGATTACCCTATGCATCAATATGACCACTAGACTGGGACCTTCTTGAGGGCAGGGACCTCATTCTCATTCATGGCAATACCCCTAGCTTGCAAATGGAGCTCAATAAACGATGAATGAATGAATGATAAATGCAATGCTTCCTTAAGAAACCTTAGTAGACAGCAGGGGATTCCATAAAGTCACCTCAAAGTTTAAAGAATGACAATTGTCATTTTTATTTATTTAAAATCCCTTGAAACCAAATAAAGTCTTATGTGCATTTTTCTTGAGAGAGGGATCTTAGTTTTTATCAGATTCTCAAAGAATAATAGGCTTACAACTTCTGCCTTACAAAAAAATCCCTCTAGGACGTGGAGGTCAATACATTAATTCAGTCTGAATTCAGTTGTGTCTCATCTTACATAAAACACCCAGTGCTTGAACATGTTTTCACCGAGTAAACTTTGGTCTCAATAAGAAGAGTCTGTAATATTAAATGTCTGTCTTCCTAAGGAGAATATGGGAAAAAGCATTCATTTCCTCCTTTTAACAAATGGAGAAACTGAGGGAAAAAGAAGGGCAGGGGTCTGTCCAAGGTCACAGGGCAGGTTGGTATAGAACTGGTCTCCCCTTTCTCAAGCTATTAGAAAATAATAACTTCATGCTATTGTTTCCTAATAAATAAAATGTGTCTAATAAATAAAACAAAGTGTCCCTCCACTTTATTTTCTCCGGTCAGCATAAGAATCCCTTTCCTGCATTTGGGGACCTGCCTCTCAGCTGCCTCCCACTTCAGGTGTTCCCAAGGCCAGATATTCGCTTTCCCAGCGTCCGCTGGACAAGAACATGGGCACGTGGTCTGGATTCAGTCAATTATATCCTCACATCCACGATTCTGACTCCAGAGCCGAGCTGTGGATCTGGCGCCCACTGTCCTCTTGATTCTGAAACCATCGATCTGATTTGGGACATCTGCAAACAAGAACCTGCCGGGTAAATGTCTAGTAGATTAAAACTGAACTGAAGTAACCTGTCTGGGGTTAGGAAAACCACTGGTGTCACCTGAAATTCTTGGTCTCATAATCACCTACTTAGAACATTCCTCTGAGGTTATCTGGATTTCACGTATTTTCATTGTTGTTGTTGTTTAATTATAGCCCCATACTTTTTGTTTTAAAGACTATATTTTCAGAGAGAGGGGAGGGGAGGGAGGAAGAGGGAGAGAAACATCAATTGGTTGCCTCGCACACATCCCCAGTTGGACCTTGCCTGCAACTCAAGGTATGTGCCCTGACTGGGAATCGAACCGGAGATCCAGTGACCCTTTGGTTAGCAGGCCGGTGCTCAATCCACTGAGCCACACCAGTCAGGTCCTGTACTTTTTTTTAAATATCTTTTCTTTCTTTTTTAAATTTAAATGTGATTCTGATCACTCATGGTCCAAGAACATTCAAAAACTAAACCAAAAGAAACAAATGTTAAAGATTGGTCTTCAAACATCACAGCCAATGACCCCACGCTTGCCTGTGATCTTGGCAACACAAACCCACCTCCATAGCTCAGTGGCTACCAAACCTCTCAGTGGAGCTTCCTCAACTGTGAGCTGTTTGCAGCTACCAGTTTGAGCACTCGCAACTGTGTTTTTCAAGCCCTGAACAGCTGTTGGGATCTCAGCAGGGGTTGGAGGAATCAGCTTGACCTTGGCCTACTGCCAAAACGTGGCCATTCGAGGCTTCAAGGTTTCCGGAAAGTCTCTGCAGCGTTAACCAGCCTGGGGGCCTTCTCTGTGAGGTCATGGACAAACTGGGCCAAGGTTCTAGGATGGAAATCTAATTATAGCACGTACTTCAACTTAAAAATCTTACAAAGTAGAAAACTTTGAAGCTTCTGAGAAGAAAGAAACACACAGACACCCATAATCAATTCAAGATGATCAGTGTATTTTATTTTTTCTACTCTCTTCCCCCATATGTATATGTATATATGTATATATTTAAAGTCTATCGATTTACCTATATGCCCATTTAAAATAAACATATTTCAAAAGTAAAAATATACATTTTTATGAAATGGGATTTCCTATGCACAATGTGGTAGTCAATGTATTCTTCTAGCCCCCCCTCCATTGTTCTTTTTGTTCCCAAGATGAGGTTAGTCATGGCCGTATGACTGGATTAGATCACAGACATTTTCCTGGCTTGGGAACCTGTGGAGGCAAATGTCCAGACAGAACCTCCAGTTCCTGGGTTGCTGAGTGACTATTGCAACACAAACTCATTGTGTGTGAAGCAAAGAAATCACCCTTAGTTGACTTCAACCACTTCGATGATGGGGATATTTGTTACAGCAGCATATAACTAGCCTGTCCTGACAGATACCATTTTTTAAGCCCTTATTTTAAAGTAATTAGACTCACAAGAAGTTGCACAAATAGTAGAGAGAGGTCCCATCGGCCCCTTCCCCCAGCATCCCCCAGGGCTGATAACATCTCACGTAACTATAGCACTTTATTAAACCCAGGAAACTGACATCAGTGCAACACAATCAATAAAACTATAGACTGAACTCAGATTTTATTAACTGATACCATTTTGCAGCCCATTCCCTCCCTTTCTGTCATATATAAGCCTTTTTCTCACACTCGTGAAATGTTTAACGGCTAACCAGTATCTTCTGGCCAAACCGTGGCAGGCACTGCCGCCCTATCACTGGTGAGCACTGGCATTCCCACCAAAACCACGAAAATAACACCCCTTTGTATTTTTGTATCTCTAATGATGCCTTTAAGACAAATTTCTGAGAAAAGGGTATCAATATTTTAAATCCTTATGGTCAAATTTCTTTTCTTTTTCTTTTTTAAAGATTTTATGTATTTAAAGGGAGGGAGAAAGAGAGTGAGAGAAACATCAATGTATGGTTCCCTTTTGAGCACCTGCAACGGGGGACCTGGCCCACACCCCAGGCCTGTGCCCTGACTGGGATGGAACCAGCGACCCTCCGGTTCGCAGGCCGGCACTCAGTCCACTGAGCCCCACCAGCCAGGGCTCCAATTTCTTTTTAGAAAGCTGCAACCAGGTACAACCACAGATATGAGGGCCCGCCTTCTACCACCTTGCCAACACCACATGTTATCATTTAGTGAATCTTCACCAATTTGTGGGGCTTCTAAAGATAAATAGAAAATAGGAAGGACTCCTCCACTGTCAGTTCCTCAAAATACCACTATTTACTCAGCAAACAAGCTGGGATTTTTCAGTTTCCGCCAATTCCTCTTTCCCACGTCCCCCTCCTGCTCATTACTTATCAACTAGCCTTCACGGGTGTCATGGAACATGCTTTGAAACACACGTTGTAGGGTTCTTCTAGGGAGGGCCTACATGCTGCCTCCCCCAGACTGTCAACAAAGGCAAGAAGAAGCAGGAGAGCGACATTTGAGAAGAGGCTCAGAGGAAGATGGGCCAGGTGAGGCATTATGGGATGAGGGACACGCACTTGCCAATGTCTGGAAATCTGCGGTGTAACATTTCCGTGTGGCTAAGGTTTAGAGTGATATGGCTGGAGACATGCCAGGCTCAGCTAATCCAGGCCCCACGTGAACTTAGGAACTCCAAGTCTAGGAGCCTCCTGCCACCTGGAACAAACAGCCTGACAGCAAATGATGGTGGAAGTTAGGGAACAAGGGAGGGGCTGACCTCACTGGTCCAGACTAGCAGTGGTGGTGGTGGTGACTCAGGTCGGGGTCAAGGATGGAGGAGACTTGGACGGATTGAAGAATTACTTAGAAAGGAGAGTGGGCTGAGCTGGGGGACTGACTGGACAGTGGAGCCTGAGGGGAAGGGATGACAGCTGAGTTGAGTTGCTGGGGGCTCACCCGTGAGGGACGACCTGTGAGGTGGAGACACAGGAGCAGAATCAGGTGTGGGTGGAGTGTGATAGTTGGGCTCTGGCCACCTTGGAAGTATTAATGCTCCAGAAAATACGAATGACTTGCTGCAGAAGAAATTTTGGAAACCATGACATAAACTAAAACCCAACTATTCTGTTGAATTAAACATTGGTGAGGAATCTAGGAATAGTTCTCAAAATGTATGAGCATGTGTCTAGGCCTCACCAAATTGGGGAAGCTCCCAACTCTGTTCCCTTATCCTTGTCCCCAGGGGTAACAGTGCTTTGGGACATGGTGTGTTTGAAGCATATCCTGATAGACCTTTCTCTAAACATTTATACGGCAGTGACATGAGACAGAGCAAATATCAGGATCCTGTGTGTGTGCCCAAAGTCACATCTTGCTGGACATTTCCTTGTGCACCTTGCTTCTCTAGCCTTAACAATGCTCTGAAGATCTTTCCATGGGAGTTTAATTAGCCTTGTGCCATTGTTTCAGGATGTTTCAATGTTGCTGTTGCTGTTTAAGAAATCACTCAACAGACTAGTGGCTGAACACACCACTTCATTCTCTCTCATGGTTTCTGCGTCAGAAATGTGGGCAGGGCTCAGCTAGGCGGGTGCACACAGCTGAGGGAGAGAGTGGGAGCAGCTGGAGGTTGGCTGGCCACCTCTCCCCTCATGCGGTCTGCGCAGTCTCTCCGCATGGGCCTATTTGGGCTTCCTCATGACACAGTGGCCTCCAGGCAACTGGGCTGTTTCATGGTAGCTGGTGGCTTCGAGTGAGTGTTCCAACAAGCAAGGTGGAAGCTGTGGTGCCTTGTATGACCCACTCTTGGCAGTTGCACCAGAGTGGACTTGCTGTCTGCTGATTACCAGTGAGTCCCAAACCAAACTCAAGGGGAGAATTTGGGAATGCTGACTGGTGCTGCCACTGTAGAAAACAGTACGGAGTTTCCTCAAATAATGGAAACTGGAGCTGCCTTACGATCCAGCAATTCCACTTCTGGGAGGATAGCCTAAGAATCCCAAAACCCTAATTTGAAAGAATATATGCACCCCAATGCTCATTGCAGCATCATTTACAACAGCCAAGACCTGGAAACAACCCAAGTGCCCATCAGCAGATGAGTGGATAACAACAAAGCCATGGTACATTCACACACTGGAATGCTACTAGGCTGTAAAAAAGAACGAAAACTTACCTTTTCCGACAGCATGGATGGACCCGGAGAGTATTATGCTACATGCAATAAACCAGTCAGAGAAAGACAAGTGCCCTAAATTTCACTTATGTGTAGGATCTAATGAAAATGAACTAACACACAAAATAGAAACAGACTCATGGATACAGAGAACAGACTGACAGCTGTGGGGGGGTGGGCAGGGGTTGGGTGAAAAAGAGGAAGGGATTAAGCAAAAATAAATACATTTAGCCTGTCTGGATGAGGGGAGTTCCAAGGCTCTACAGCTGCATGTGGGACAGGAGATGTGGCGGCGGCACTCTATCACCGTCCCTCCGGGCCCGCTGTGCCACGGCACTCCGTGGCTCCCGTCTCGCCCTGACACCTGACATTTCAGCCCTAAGCCATTCCATGCAAATCGCCACCCATGACTTGCTGTCTCCTCTGCCCTCCCCTTGCCCCCAACATAGGAGACCTGCACTCCATTGCTCAACCCCGCCCACTCCCCCAGGCCAAGGCCTTTCCTCCAGACCCCGTGCATGTCCCAGCCCCTGAGAACTTCTGTGGCCCACAAGCCTGACCTCAAATCTGTGTGGTCCTGGGCAAGGGCCTCGACCTTTCCAAGCCCCACTTGTATCACCTGTGAAGTGAGAATGATGCCCCCAACCCCTCAGGGTTGGTGGGAGAAGTGGGGGAAGACGGCACTGACCAGTAGGGCAGAGGTGGAGGGGAGGGGCCAACCAGGCACACGGGTGCTGAGAGCAAAGGCTGGTGGGGGTTGGGGGAGGCAGCAAGCAGCTGTTACCAGGAGTAGCAGGAAAAGCCCCAGGTTCATGGCCAGCGTCCACATGAGGTTGGTGCCAGGACTTCAGGCCAAGGTTGATGTGGGAAAGCCAGGCTAGGGGGCCTGCAGCCCTGACCTCCCACCCCCACCAGAGCCCACATGTCCCTGGGTCACTGTGAAACTTGGCTTTGCACACGTGGACGCTCAGCCAAAGTAAGTCTTCCAGTCAATTCTTCCTCCTTTTTAAAAAATCCTCACCAGAGGGTATGTTTATTGATTTTAGAGAGAGAGAGAAACCAGGTATTGAACCCACAACCTAGGTGAAGTGACACGACCAGAAATCTAACCCCCAACTTCTGGGTGTAAAGGACGACTGAGCCACCCGACCAGGACCCCATTCCCTTCCTTTTTCTCAGAATAATTATTTTTAATTGTCACAGTAAAAAATACTTAAGTACCTAAAGAAGGAAGTAGAAACTTTCCTGAACATCTTTTTTTTTAACCTCCCAGTGGGCTGAGGTGCAGAGAGCAGCTCAAGGTCACACAGCCTGGAAGAGGCAGGGCCAGAGCGTCTCTAAAGGTCACGGTGCAGTGGGCCCTTCTCCCCTTGCCTCCTTGTTGACAGCTAGAAATGTGGAATGGGCAGATGGAGCCTACGCGGCCACCTTGGGCCGTGAGGTGACCTTGGGCATAGGGGTGGCACATGTCGAGGCAACAACACGGGAGCTGTTCTCCACCTTCAGGCACCAGAGCCAGACTCTAGGTGAGCGGTGCACGCTCATGTCTAACTCGCCAATGTTGCGAATCTCGCTGCCCTTCACTAACGAACCAGATTGTCATACTTTTCTCATTTTCAAGTTCTAAGTGTACCTTTTCCCCTCCTCAAGGGACTCATTTTAATCTTTTTTAAATACATTTTTAGAGAGAAGGGAAGGGAAAGAGAAAGAGAAGGAAAGAAACATCAATGTGTGGTTGCCTCTCACACGCCCCCTACTGGGGACCTGGCCCCCAACCCAGGCATGTGCCCTGGCTGGGAAAAAACCGGCAACCGTTTGATTCGCAGGCCGGCGCTCAGTCCACTGAGCCACACCAGCCAGGACAAGAGACTCATTTTTAAATTGGCCGCATCCTGACAGTGTGAAATCAAGTGTTTGGTGAACTGATTTTTTTGGTAAAAATTAAAATAAATTCAAATATATTAAAATAGAGTCAAAGCTATTTAAAAAAATGTGGACTTCCAAAATGATGGAGCAAGAACCTTGGCAAATCTCATCCCTAATAGTGTCAATAAAACTAGATAAAGTCGTCGTAAACAACCAGCCTGGGATCCTGGAGGTTTATCAAAGGCATTTGGCAAATTGTTTACTCAAAAAAACAGACTGAATGGAAGAGCAGTGGGAGACTGTGACTTTTTGACTTTTTGCTTGGGGACGTCCCCCCAGCTGGCCCGCCCCAGCCTCCCAGCTTCTTCCCACCACCATAAAATTCACTGCTGGAGGGGGCCGACTGCCGGGGACACTGGAACCGTAGGAATCTCAGAGTAGAATGAAGGGGCAAACCCAAGGTTTCCTAAATAGCTTGAGGTGGGCATCCTGTTTGCAACAGACTGATAAACTCACAAGACACAGGGAATGAGACAGCCTCAGCTGGCCCCACACATCCCGAGGGTCTGCACGCACGATCCGGAGCCGGAGACAGCCCCATCAATCCACAAATTTATGCAACCTGCTCAAAGGGAGGAGGCCATGTGCTGAGAAAATGCAACAGGGACGGGCAGGAAGCAAAGGTAGGTCAGACTTGCAAAATGCCCCAGCCCAGGCCGCTGGCATGGGGCCTTCCTGACTCAGGGGCTTGAGCACCGCCTCTGAGCCACCACTGGATGATCTGGAGGCCAGGCTGGCCAGCGTGACTCCTAGAGGAAGCCAGATTAAAGACGAGGAATTAAAAAGAAACACTGAGCAGAGCCATCAGCTGCTGCGTACTGTGGGGGGAGACCGACACTACATTCAGTCCAGCAACAACTAAACAAACAAAAAACAAAACACCCCACCTCCCCATGGAAGAAACCGGAACCCAGAGTCGTTACCACCTACTATTTTTAAAATGTCCACTTTAGAACAAAAAAATTCTGAGACATGTTTAAAGAAACAGGAAAGTGTGGCCTACACTGAGGAAGAAAGCAGTCAACAGAGCCTTTCTCTGAGGGGCTCCAGACGCTGGGCTTCAGAACAGCCGTCATACACGCGTCCCCGGTACTAGAGGAACCGCATCTGAAGAACGAAAGGCAAGGACGACAATGACTCAGGCAGAGGAAAGAACGTGAAGGAGGTTCTGAACTTGGAAGCCCTCCCTACTTGTGAGGTTCCCATGTGCCCTGGGCTTCTTTTTTTTTTTTTTAATTAAGAATTTATTATTATTTTTAAGGATTTTGTTTATTTTATTTTTAGGCAAAGGGGAAGGGAGGGAGAAAGAGAGGGAGAGAAACATCAACGTGTGGTTGCCTCTCATGAGTCCCCCACTGGGGACCTGGCCTGCAACCCAGGCATGTGCCTTGACTGGGAATCGAACCAGATACCCTTTGCTTCACGGGCCCGTGCTCAATCCACTGAGCCACACCAGCCAGGGCTGCCCTGGGCATCTTGCGTCATGGCACTGACCGCTCTGTATGGCCCCTGCCTGTTTATGTGATCACCTCCCTTCTCCCACCTTGGCTGCAGACCCAAAAGGGACGGCGCTGCCTGCTCCTGGGGTGACCGCAGGCCACGGGGCTGCGCCCAGGCTGCCGGACTTTGCACTGCCAGGGTGCCAGGAGCCGGGAATGAGTTCGCCAGAAGGAGGCAAGGTTACGAGTTTTGCTGTTGGTTTAATTTATTACTGTTTGACATCCAGTGACACTGACATACCCCGCCGGGCCTGCGGACCCCGGGCCCCGGCGAGCGTGACCTGTCCAATAAAATACAGTACGAGGAGTGGACGGCTACACACATGCATCCACGGCTTAAACTACAGTGATTCCAAACTGCTGCCCAACAGTACTGCCAGGAAAGGGAAAAAAAACAGGCGTCGTGTGTTCCCCGATTCATAATTCTTTTTTGTCATTTTAAACAGTTAATGCTGTTAACAAACACTACTGATGCCAGGACAGGACCAGACACAAACAGCCCTACATCTTCTCTGCCGTATAAATATGGAAGATTTTCGTTTATACAGTTTTACCCCATGTCTGAAACTACATCTGCTGCTACCCGTTACTGCTAAGGGCTACACTGCCTCGGCTCTGGGACAAGGGGCTGAAGGTCAAGGCTCTGGAATGTTGGGTTCAGTCTTCTTCGCTGCCACTTCCTGAGCGGTCCTGGAGAGGGGACAGGAGGACAGAGCAGGAGTCAGCACACCCGAGGGGACCCTGAGACTGATACGCTGCTGCTGGAGCTGAGATGGCTTTCCCAGGGGTCGGGGGAGGGGGTTGTGAGCACAGCACAGGCATGGTGAGGCTGGAGGGGGAGGGGACCCCCTCTGCCACACCACACCCCAACTTTCTCCTGAGGGCTGGCCCCTGTGCCCACACTGACCCTTCCTTGGGATCTGGAAGGCTCACTGTGCACTTTGCTCCATCCCAGTGCCGTTTGCTCTGCCCCATGCCCCTGACCTTGGGTTTCAAAACAAACCACCTTGGCTGTTCCTGACCACAGAAGATCTTTGCCCTTCAGTTTAAACATTTTAAGCAGCTTGGCAAGGGCCATCAAAGGCCCTGCTGGGCAGAGGGGGCAGTGCTGTAGCCCAGACCTCCACCCCATGGTCAGGACACCGCTGACACCCTCACGAGGTCATGTGTGTCGGTGGTCAGATTTATCCTGAGGCACTTAGTGTTGCTGCCGCTGCAGACGGCTAGAGAAGGATCACACCAAAACAGTGCCTGCTGAGCTGGGCCAGGAGCCTGGCCCCGTAATCCAGGCCACCTCCCTGCTTCGTAGAAGTAGAAATTGAGGCTCAGAAGCGAAGTGAACTGCCAGGCCCCACAGCAGGGAAGGGCCAGGTGTCCAGACGGGGACTGGGGCAAAGCTTATCTAAATCCGCGGCAAGTGGGTGTGCTCCCACCACCCCCCACCTCCAAAACTGCCCGCTGTGGGCTTGACAAGCCTGTGGCCTCTCGCTGGTGTGTGGGGATCACAGCATCAGCCCCATTCATGGTGTTTGCTCCATGTCGTTTTATAGCTGGGGAGCCAGGGAATTTCCTTTTTGTTTCTTTAACCCACTGGCTTCATTAGGAAATCCCCCTAGGCAGACCAGAACAGAGCCACGAGCAGAGGCCTGGGCACACTGTGCCTGTCACACAGGGCGTGGACACTGCGACAGCTGCAACTGGACGGCAGGCACTGTGTCTGCTTGGGGAAGACAGACGCTGAGAGGACAGCCCTGGGGTCCCAGGCAGGCAGCTGTGTGGCGGGAACAGAAGGGGTCTGCCACCCCACCCCCAGATGCCCACTGGTGCTAAGAGCACTGGTTCTACCATCACATGGCCTTGGACATGAGGTACATGCTACATGACACCGAGCCTCAGTTTCCCCATCTGTGGAGTAGGGGTATGAGAGCATCACCCTCACAGGGACCAGGTGTAAGGGCCCAAGGCCTGACAGAAGATGGACTGCCAATGACCCAGCTGCTACTAGACACCGGCTCCCGCTCGTCCCAGGGCCCTGGGGCCTTACCTCTTCCTGCTCCTCCTCACTGTCATCGTCACTCACCACTGGCTTGGCCCGGGACCCGCGGCTTGGCCGCCGCCGGCCCCCCTTCAGCCGATCCTGTGCCTTCTCCTTCCGGCCCAGCTTGATCTTCACTTTGACTGAGCGGGCTGGGGTGGGGACCAGAGAAGGGGGCGAAGAAGACATGAGCTTGGGCAAGCACTCGCCTCCTGCGCTGAGCGGGCTGTGGGAAGACAGGGCTGCAAGGCCAC
>PVKM010035819.1:0-15015 GCA_004027735.1 Carollia perspicillata | reverse complement strand
ACAGCAAACCTTGAAAGACAGCAGAGGGGAAAAAAATGCTTTACTTGTGGAGGAACAAGGATAAGAATCACGTGGGACTTCTTTTCAGACACCATGCCAGCGAGACGACAGTGGAACGGAACATTTCAACTACGGAAATAAAACCAGCCTAGATGTGTGTATCCAGTGAAACTGTCCTTCAAAAGGGAAAGAGAAATGAAGACGTTGCCCAGAGGAAAAAGCAGGTCGAGGAGTCCGAGGAGGGCGGGGAAGGCGCTGACCCAGAGCTCGGCACACCTGCTCAGGAGGGGCCATTTCACTGAGGACCTGAGCGAGGAACGCAGGGGTCAGGGAGAGAGCGCTCCAGGCAGAGGGACAGCAGGGGCAAAGGCCCTGGGGTGGAGTGGAGGGTGGGAGCATGGGGAGCTGGGCAGAGCGGGTGAGGTGAGGAAGGGCAGGTACAGGGCCTGGGTCGTGGACAGAGCTTGGATCTTGTTCCTGGAGCCATGAGAAGCCCCTAGAGGAATCTAAACTGAGGGTGTACACTCCGGCCGATCTCTTCAAAACCCTCTCGGTGGCTCTGGTGTGCAGAACAGGACAGGGCAGGGAGACACGCTGTCCAGGCAAGAGAGGGGGGGCCATGGCCCAGGACCCTGGCAGAAGGGTTAGAGTCACTGAATTTGGGATGCTTGGGGAGGTGGAGCCAATAGGACGATGGATGGGCTGGACCCAGGTGTAAGGACAGCAAAGTGGCCACGTGGGTGTCCTGGCTCGAGCCACTGGAGCATGGCGGTGCCTTCAGCTGAGATGGGGCCGGGGAGAGAAACAGGTTTGGGGCAGGAATCAAGAGTTCTGCTTTGTTCGGACATGCTACGTTTGGGATGCCTGACAGGCCTGGACAGCTGGACGGACACGGCCAGGACTCAGGGACGTGGGCAGAGCTGAAAATATCCTGAAGATCGTCAGCAGTGGAGAGTGTCACTCAAACGCCCTGCTTGCTCCTTCGAGGGGGCTTTTCTTGTAACCGTGAGTGGAAACCCCCGTAGCTCTGCGCAGGAAAGCGGGAACAGTCTTTCTAGGGCTGTCTCCTTAAGACTGGAATATTCTGGGCAACATCAGAGAAAGTTAGACTGCTCCCCACCCCCAGCCTTGTCTCCAGCGACTCCACCAGGTCAGCCCTCTCCCTGGGGGCAGAAGGACCGGCAGGCGGGGCAGGTCTGAGGGCAGAGGGTCCTGGGAGAGCATGGTCAGGAGTTATCTCCGAGGGACGCTGTTAGCCAGTGGCCAGGGAGCGGTTCCTCCCAGGCAGGCTCGCCAGGCGCCCCTGGGCGGACCTGGACAGTCTTAGGCAGCGCCCTGAAGTGTGAGAAAATAGTTCCTCTCCAATTCTCTTTCATATGTGATTACGACCTGCCCTTTTAATAACAGCTGCACCTGGTCACTAAAAACATGGCCGGTGGGGCTTTCACACCCTCTAACACTTGCTAACGTGCCTGGTTCAGGAAAGAAAGCAAACCAAGCCGCTCTAGCTGCAATGGAATCACACTGCTATGATTTCATTTTATTTGTTTTTACGGCGACTCTGTTTATGACAAGTGCTACTAGTCTTCCATTTATGGTAAGGATGTAAAATTTCCTCTTAAAAGATGTGTGTGCGTGTGTGTGTGTGTGCTGAGTTAATTTAAAGAAAAATGTTAATAGTACAAGTGGCACTCAGATGTGGACCAAATCGTGAAGGTGCTATTCACGTGACTAAATCTGGGGGGGGGGGAAACCCCAACAAAACCCGTGGCTATAAAGGAGGCAGGGATGAAAATAAGAGCTCTGAGCCTCATATTCATACCCAAAGCTCATAATCACCCAAACCACCCCAAGATCAAGGGCAGAAACACTTCCTTTCCCCTTCGAGGCCCCTGCAGGCTGCAGGGGGCCCACCCTTCCCTCTCTTGCGTTGCTTCTGGAATTTGCCGTGACTGGATTTCACTAACAGGGAAAATGTCCAAATTTTTTGTCCCTAAATGTCCAATTCTCACCAATTTGGTCCCCAAATTGATGTTGTTACTGAGGACATCCCCCCAAATGCCGCAAACTCAAGAAACACTTTCTGAATTGGCACAGATTACAACGTGCCCTTTAAATGACAGCTGCGTCCGGTCACACTGCTGGGGTTTTGGACAATAATGTCCCCAAGTGCTGGATCTGGGCATGACTCAGGACCCTGGCCTAGACCAGACCTCAGGTGGCCCAGACACAGCACTGCCAGCCCGAGTCCTATGACAGTGCCGTGTGGGGTCCACAGATCCAGGCAGAGAAGGGAGCTCAGGAGAAAAGGGGAGAGAGGGCATTCAGATGCCAGTCCTGCTGACCCCTCGGGGCCTTCAGAGGAGCCGCCACACCCTCCCCTGGAGACCTTTTGGCCCTGTGATGTTATCCCAAAAGTAAGAAGCAAGCTGGGTCCCGGTCTCTCGGCACCTCCAGCTGTGCAGGCCGAGGGAGGCGCAGCTGTCTTGCCCAGGGCTGTGTCTCTTGCGAAGGAGAAACATCCGGCCAGTTCCATGAAGAATGTCAGTCAGAATGCAGGGGAGGCCTCGGTCAGCTCAGCCATCCCTTCCGGGCACTCTGGTGTCCTGAGGGTGGGCACTGGGACCCTCCTCGTCCAGGACCCAGAGAGGCCTGCCTCCCAAGGCCGGTGGCCTTTGCAGCCCCCTCTCCCCACAGTCCTTGGGCTGGTGGCCTGCAGCTGGGGGAGGCACAGGGACTGGCAGGATGTGACCCAGGATGTGGGGACCTGAGGGCTCCAGATATGCGGAGGTGAAAGGGCAAACCTGTTTCCAGTCTCCTTATCAGGGGCAGGCCGAGTGAAAGGGAAGTGGGCGGCCCTGGGGGTCAGGCTGGGGGGTCACGGCGGGGACAGGGCTAGGCCCAGGGGACCTGAGAGGAGACCCTGCTGGCCGGGAGAAGGAGAAAGGGTGCGGGATGGAGGGAGGGCCAGGCTGCACCAGCTGCAGGACCCTTTCCCTGGGGGAACGGCCGAGAGGGGGACCACCGTCAGGTGTGCCTGGGGCTGAAGGGCTCCCTTGGAGACAGGGCTTCAGGTTTAAACCCAGGATGGCAGGTCATCCTGGAAGTGACCCTGGCTATGGGCCTATCGGATACCTCCCCTCCACTGTCCCTTGTGTGAAAACACCCTAACTTCTCCCCACCACCTTTATTCATTCAACACACAGTAATGGGGCCTCAGCAGCAAGCCCTCGGACTGGGCCCCTCTGCTGCCCAGCCCAGCCCGCTGCTCACTGCCTCCAGGCATGTTTCTGGAAAGCTCTTTTTTGTCTGTCCCTCCTATTCCCCAAGGCGAGGTCTCTGTCTACTCCCTGGCTCTGCCTCCCACTGAGCCCAGCATGGGGCCCAGGAGCAGGGCTGGAGCTTCATACTCTCTGGTGGGGGAGCGGAGGCCTTGTGGGCAGGATGCAGCCGGATAGGGCAGTGGGGACCCTCAGCAGAAGCCAGGCAGCTGGGGCACCGCAGGGACTACTGGGAGGGGAGGGGAAGGTGCTGGAAGGTGCTGGAAGGTGCTGGGGTTCCAGCCCCGACAGACTCCGCTGCCGACTTAAGGAGCAAGGCCCTGCACCATCGAAGTCACCAGGAGACAGACTGTAAGCTAGTTGCAGGCCGGGTCTCCATGCACACACCCTGGTCTACCATGCAGGGAGGGCCTTCCAGGGGACTCCCCACAACTGTGTGGACAACAGCAGCATCAAGCCTGGCCCGCAGAGAGCAGAGCCCCACGTTTCTGTCCTGCCCCCTGGTGGCAGTATGTCATATTGCAACTCATGGGATATCAAAAAGAGGGGGAGGGCAGGGATTTCTAACTGTGGCTGAGCTGAAGCCATCAGACACCCCCATGTTTGGAACCCAGTCTTGGGGTATCATTGGGATGGGGCTCGTGAGAGTTCTGGAAACAGCTGAAACCCAGTAGCTCCTAACAGCGGGGGAGGGGAGAGAGACGGGCTGGGTGTGAGGAGCTGACTCCAGAGCACACCCAGCTGGGACCTGGGCTCTGTCCACGGTCCACGGCCTCGGGCAGGCAGAGCCCAGAAGGGAACTTGGGACCCTTTAAAATCGAAAGTCCGTGCTCACAGTTGGGTTTAGGCCTGATCTAACCGTAGTCTTCAGTTCCTGATACCTTCTCATGCTTCCAGTTAGTTCATTTTTCTTTCTTTTTTAAAAAGATTTTATTTATTTCTTTTTAGAGAGAAGAGAAGGAGAAAGAGAGGGAGAGAAGTATCAGTATGTGGTTGCCTCTGGCACACCCCTCACTAGGGACCTGGCCCACAACCCAGGCTTGTACCCCAACTGGGAATCGAACCGGCGACCCTTTGGTTCACAGGACTGCATTCAATCCACTGAATCACACCAGCCAGGGCTCATTTTTCATTTAACCACTTTCCATAATGCACAAGTACCTATGCACTAGGGATTTTCTTTCTTTTTTTCTTCCTTCCTCCCTTCCTTCCTTCCTTCTTCAGCAGCGAACACCCCCCTCTTTTTCTTCCAGAGGCAATGTCACGTGGAACCCACTACACAAAAAGTGTGACTGCTCTGGTTACCACTGCCCGCTTGGCCGCCCTTCACCTCCCCGGCAGCCCTGAGTGAGGCGCCCCTTAGAGTTCTGGATTAGATGAGCTACACCAACGGTGCCCAGAGGGACTGTCTCCTTCATTCCCATCCCCCACACTCAGCGCTGGCCCAGCTCAGCGCCCTGTTCCAACAAATGCTGGGTGAAATGAATTGCATGAGAGACACTTGTTCCACCAACTACCCGGGCCAGGCTGTGGGCAGGGGAAGGGGGGACCCTCTGCCGCCAAAGTCTCCCCCATCGGCCTACCACATGTCCTCCAGGACCTCCAGAACAGACACTGCCTCCTCCATGAAGCTTTCCCAGATGTCCCAGCCGGAGTCAATCTTGCTGCCTTGGAATTCAGGGGCCGCTTCATTCCACCTCTTCCTTCCATTTCTCACACTCACTCGGCCTTCAGGCGAGCTACTGGCTCACAGGCATCCTTTCCCCAACAATGCCAAGGCTGCATTCCCCAAGGGCGGGGCGCCTTTGATTAGCTTTTGCATCCACCTCTGCGCCTTCACCCAGTAATATTCAGTAAATCTGTCTGAGGAAGAAGGAGAGTCTCCCGATGCTCCTAAGGACTCTGTCTGCAGAAGGGCCTGTTAAAATTCTTCAGGAGGCGCACCTGGAATTCATTTGACCTACTAAGCCCTTAGAGTGGTTTATCGACTCCACAAACTGTCACCAAGCAGAGAGCATGGGAGGGATTCGGGAGAGGTGCATTTGGTGCAAAAGAGACATCCAGGGTCCCCCACTCAAGCCAGAGCTGCGTGCAGAGCCGGGGTCCCTGGCCCTGAGAAGGAACCTGAAAGTGTGGCCGAGGAGGAGCCGGAGGCAGGGGGAGGGTCCTGAGGCCCAGAGCACTCAAATGTGCTCTGGGAGCGTGCCTCCAGCGCCCCGCAGGCTGCTGCGACCCAGGGGACAGGCCGGTTCCCTCTTTCTCCCCAGAACATCTGGGGCTGCATCAGACATAACGATCTGGTAAAGAAAATTGTTATGGAAATCTGTAACCATGAGACGTTATCAAAGGCATCTTTAAAGTCCCTTCTCAACCCCCAGCCGGGTGGAGGGAATGGGAAATTGGAAAACTGGGAGACGATTACGGGACCATCAAAGTGGCCGAAATTCAATCCAATCTGCAGGTTTAAGGATGGCTAGCAGACCACTGCCCCAGCCCAGAAGGCTGCAAACCCACTGTTTAAAAACCAAATCAACGGCATCACCAGATCCGGGTCTGGAGCAAACAAACGGAGCCCACAAAGGCTGCCCTGGATTTCCCTTGCGTCGGGGAAATCTGAGAAGCCAGGCCCTGGGGAGGCGCCGAGCCCTGGGAAGGCTCCCAGCTTCCAAGGCTTCCATCTTCTCCTCCCCACCCCACCCCGCCCCGCCCCGCCCGCCGCCTGGGCTCAGGCCCTTTGTCCCGCCATCCCTCCTCACGTCTTCCTTCCACATCGTTCTGGGCTCCTCTTCTCTCCTGCCATCCGTCTCTCCTCCTCCCCTTCCACCTCTCCTTCCGAAATTCTTCTTCTAACAGTGTCCTCTCTCTCCTCTTCCTGCCTGCCTCCCACGGCCCGTCGTTCTGTGACATGTCCATCTCTCTTGTGTCTTCCAGCACTGCATCTGTCTCTTTCCATCTGTCCTGTCTCTGTCTCTCTCACTTTCGTTTTTCACACAGCGGCCTCTTTTCCTCGAACTCCCTTTAATTTTTCTGCCCCTTGACTGCCGATAATTTCACCCGACATATGAGGTGAAATCCTCCTGGCCGGGGTGTGTTGACCAGTGTGAGTCCTAGGTATTTCCCCCAGGTGTCCAAACACAAGTGACCCTGTGTGCATGTCCACACCCTGTCACCAGAACGATGGTGGCACTATCACTGGGCCGGCAGCACACACAAGCACTCAAAATAGACACGTGGTTTCACCTCTGAGCAGGCTCGGGCAGACATGGAAATTTATGTCCTGGGGGTGGGGGTGCAATGCTACACCGCGTAAAACTGATACACGCAGAAAACGTCCCAAGTTTACAGCTCCTTTTTATGTGGGGCGAGAGAAAGAGACTATAACTTTGCTACTAATAAAGTTCTCCGGATTTATCCTCAAGATGTGAGGGTTCGTCTTCGTTCACCTCTGTCCCGGTCGGAACCTTGAAGAACGATGGACGGCAAGCCGCCCGTCTCACCGCGAACCCCGGGGAGCGTCACTGCGACCTGCGAACTGTGTCAGGGAGCAGGAGAAAAAAGCTCCGGACTGAGTCATTCACCTTAAAGCGTCGGGAACGGAAGGGGAAACCCAAGCGTAAGCTCCTGGAAGAGCGGAACAGAGAAGGGGCCGGAGAAAACGAAAGCTGACGCCTTGCCGGCGCCGCGGGAGCCAGGGAAGGCGCGGGAGCCGGCGCGGTGCGGTCAACCGACGGGCCCGGCGATCTGTTGCCGGCCGCTCCCCGCGGCCTTCGGCAGAACAAAGGCGACCGCGAGTGCGGCGGGGTCTGGGCAGGCGGCACCCGTGCGCCTCTGGCCTCCCTTCGGGTCGTCTGTCCTTCGCAGGCCCGCTCTCCGCGCTCCCGGCTCCGGAGTCTCCTTGGCCTCCGGCTCCGCGCCCGGCTCGCCTGGCTGCGCCGCGGTTGACTAGCGCGCGGCTCTCGGTTCGCAGGCCCCGAGTTCACGCGTGCGGCGCCCTTTCTGCTCGCGGGTACCCGGCGCGTTCTGGCCCGGCCGGAGAGAGGCACTCCACTCTCCGCGCTCCCCCAGCATCCAGGCGCCCGGAGATCCGGGGAGACACCGAGCGTCTGTTCCCTTTGATCTGCTTTTATGGAGATTCGATGTTGACATTAAACTGGGAATGCTTTTTTCTCCTTCAATCGCATTCCCGCTTTGGGAGGGGTCTCCCGTGCCGGCGCGGCGGGCCAACTCTGGGTGCGCGCGGGCACCCGGACCCACCGGGCCGGGCGGCGGGAGGGCGCCGGGGCCATGCTGGGCGAAGACCCCCACCCACCCGCAACTCCTGCTCGCCCCCGACGTCTGCCCTACCCGGTCTCTCCGCGACGCCGGCGCGGGAGGCCGGTGCTCGGCTGCGGCACCGCACCAAGACGCAGGGCAGGGAGCACAGAGGAACCTCAAAGCCGCCCGCACGCCGGCCCTCCGTCGGTAGCCCCCATACCCAGGCCGAGAGACTCATTGACATGCGTAATTAATAAATCTTCCGGAGCAGGAGGCAAGTTCTCAGGGGCCAAACTCAAGTCAGCGGACTCCGCATTCGTAGAGAGAGGGGCTGCCATAACAGCCGCCCCCCCCCCCGCCCCCGCCTGCCCCGGCTTTGGTGGAGCGGGGGAATGAAGCTCGCGAGCAGGAGGAGTGTTTCCTGCTGGGGCGATACTGCCCTTCGCTGGTGGGGGGACCCCGAGGGGCTTCCTGACGCTGTCGGTCTCTGTTCGCACATTAGATCGGAGTCAACCAGTACAGGGGCCAGAGCCCTGGCGCCCAGGGCAGAGACCCCGCGGAAACAGAAAGTTGCGGCGCCCGCCCTCCCCCTCTCCTGTTCTCCTTTGTCTCCATCACCCCTCGTCCAAGTCCTCTTGGTCTGACACTTCCAAACCTGGCTTTGCAGCACTCAGGGGAAACTCCACTTATCTCCAGGGCTCTGTGAAGTGCTTAAAATGGAATAAACGTTAATTAACTGTAATCATTTAACTGCAGGTAGGACCCCTGATGGGGCAGGAGAAGCAGAGAAGGGTGTTCGCAAGTCAAACACCATCCCAGAAGGCACGGGTCAGCCCCTGCAGGTGAGGGATGCCGGCCTTTGAATTTCAGGGCTTCGAAGGAACGCCCAGGTCCTAGGAGGGCAGAGGCTTAGTCAGGAGGCTCTGGGGCCAGGGAAGACTCTCCCTGAGAAGAGGGGCTGGGGCCGGGGTCTGCCCTGCCGATTCCTCCCCCGACCCTCTTGTCAACCATCTTCATAGAGGAGTCCCTCCCCACTCTGCTCCCATTTTAAATCCTTCAGTAAGGCCCTCTTCACTCTGGACAAAGCAAACACGTCCCTTCCCTGTCTCCTAGGAAATTCAGAACTCTGTCTGTCGTGGTGCCGCTCTTTTAGAAGAGTTACTCACCCGAAAGTCTCCAAGGGCCCCTCACTCCTCCTTCCACCACTGGGTCTAGGAAACTGCCTTTCTTCCGAGTTCAGGGACGGGAGCCCCAAGAGGCGACCCGACGGCCACGATGGAAGACAACTTGCCCTCACCGCGGCTGGCAAGGGACCGCGTATTTTCCTTACAGAGAACAGATCTGCCCCAGGGAAGCGCTAGTCTGCTGGGGAAACACCGGTGCACTATCGGAAACACGCTGGGCCCACGGAGAGCCGGCAGAGAGGCAGGCAGGTCTGCTCTGCAAGGCGGCCAAGGCCGGTGGGCGATACTGAGCCTGCCTCGGCCCCACGCACTTGACCTGGCAGATGGAGGGAGGGATGACTGACCAAAACATCCGCACTGAGCGAGCCTGTGTCGGGGGCTGTGTGTGGAGCTTTAGAGACATCATCTGGGGACAGACAGGGGAGGAAGGCGCTGGGCACTTGGGGGCGCCTGGGCTCAGGCTGAACTGGAGCCCACTTTCCGGAGCCTGAACTCTGTAGCAAGCACTTCCATGGTCTGGGCCCCAGGGACACTGCTGATCTACACAGCTTACTACCAAATGGAAAATATATAAACACGTAGCAACTGCCTCTAAGAAAAAAAATCATTAAAATCCCCCCAAGCTGTGTGCAAAAGAAACGGCTGAGACTACATGAGTGAGGGGGAGTGGTCGAGTCCTTAATTAGCTGTATGCTTCTGGCAGAAGTCCCCTCTCTGGGCCTCCATCCCCCCATTTAGAAATGAAGAGGACAGTCCCGATCAGTGCTCCTCAAACTGCATCAGTATCACTCAGAAGAATATTGTAAAAATAAAGATGGCTGGGCCCCACCCGCCAAGGTTCTGACTGAGCAGGTCTGGGGTAGGCCAATAATTTGCTTTTCTAACAAGTTTCTCCCTCCCTTCCTTTCTTTTTTCTCTTTCTTTCTTTCTTCTTCTTCCTTTTCTCACCCAAGGACATGCCTATTGATTTTTCTTTTAGAGAGAGAGGAAGGGAGAGAAGGAGAAAAACATCGATGTGAGAAACATCAGTCGGCCACCTCTCAAATGCACCCCTACTGGGGATCAAACCTGTAACCTAGGTATGTTCTCTGACTGAGACTCGAACCCCTGACCTTCCAGTCTATGGAACAACACTCCAACCAGCTGAGCCATACCGACCAGGGCACTACCAAGTTTCTTGATGCTGCTGATGCCGGCCCAGGGACCACACTTGGCGAACTTTTGGACTAGATGAGGTTTAAGCTGCCATCCATAGCTAACACGCGGTTCTCACTCCACACCGCTGTACTTGCCCCACACCACGCCTGAGAGGGCTGGTGGTTTTGGAACCAAATAGGGGAAAGCTGATGTTTCTACACCCAAGCTTGTACCCCCTGTCATCAGTACTGAATAAATCTTTCAGGGGCTGGTCACCCTGCCCACGGAGGGATTCGCCCTGACCCCTGGGCGCCATCATTCCACTTGGAATTAACCCCAGCTGGCTGGCTGGCTGGCTGGCTGCAGGGCCTCCATCCCGAAGGCCGCAGCGGAGGGTGGTTTTCCTTTGTACCAAGCAGGGATGGGCCCGACCAGAGCTAAAGCCCCAGCAGGCCTGCCGTGGAGAGGGCCGCCTTCAGAACAGCTGGCGAGAGCCCACGGCACATCTCCGGGCCCCTCGAAGTGGCCTGGTGTCTGCCAAACACTTGTCCCAGTGTGCACACATGGACACGCACGCACTTCGCCACACACGGAACCCCTGGTCGTCAGGAAGGCGCGTCTGACTTTGATGTACCTCTCTCCGCACATTTGTTTCAGGCCCTCTCTTGAAGCCACGGCCGTATTTATCTTCTTGGCATGGGTTCTTAGAACCCTTCCACTCAGGCAGCGGCGAAATCACTCAGCTCCGCCGTTTTACGAAGTTTATCAAACAGCAAAATATCCGGTCTCTTTGTCCAACGGGTCTGGCGTGAATGTGCCTACAGAATCGCTTCTCCCCAGACGTCCCGGGGCCTGTGTGTGTACTTACACACGCCCTCCCCCCGTGTGGACCCCGCAAAGTCCAGGACTTGCCTACTTAGGCTGCGAGGGCCCCCCGAAGCAGATGAGGGCTTTGAGGATTCCGAGTCGGAGACCCAGACACACATCGCCCACACGTGCACACACTATGTTCACACGCCACCAGCAGGGCCTCAGGCTGCACCGGCAGCCTGACGAGCGCCCCCCCCTCCCACCAACCCCCTCTGCGCGCCTGCCTCCTGGCTGCCTTAGGGACCTCAAAACAAGGGCTGCCTCTAAAGTCATCACTGTCATCGAAATCCCAGGGATGGGGACCTTTGGAGAGATACACTTCCCCTGCAGCTGAGGGCCTGGGCCCTCCCCTCCCATTTAAAGGGACCGAGGTTTTCCATTCTCCACAGGTGGACCCAGACGGACAGAGCCCCACTCTTCGCCGCTGCTCGCCCCTCCCCGAAAGCATCCTGCTTGCTTCCCAGGAGTCATGTCAACCTCTGGCTGGGCTCTCTACCTCCAGCCCCACCTGAGGCCTCTCCGCCAGGGCCGGAGGGTGGCCCATATTCTCTGAGGGGCCAGAGAGCCAGCAGCTAGGCCACTGTCACCGAGCTCCTGGTGTGCCCACGGCTCTCAGCAAGGTGGCACCAATCACAGGACGCCAGGGCCTGGCAAGTCCACCCAGGTCCCTCCTGCCTCTGCCCCCACGTACAGAGAGTGGCTCAGGGCTTTGCAGACGTCGTGACTTTGTAGGTGACAATTACACTCAGTGAAAGACCCCTTTCTGGGTGGAACTCTGTCTCAGAGGTTCAAAATGTCCCCCGGAGACCTGTCCCTGTGCCCTGTCTCTGCAGCGCCCCCTTCTCTGGGTTGGTGACCACCCATCGCCCCCACCCTGACCCATATGGCACTAAGTCTGGTCATTCCTTCCTAGTAAACACTCTTCCCTCCAGCCACCCCTCTTCCTTCCCTTGGCCACACCCCCCGGTCAGGCCTTTGTCACCTCAGGCCACCTGGGCCACTCTCTCACACGGGGACTGTGGTGTCCCCTTCTTCTATGGCCCCTGGCCACCTTGGGCAAGCCCCTCATTCTCTCTGGGTCCTCCCCTCCTCCCTCATCAGGAAGGGCCTGGCCTGCCGCAGGCAAGCGCGAGGCAGGTGTTAGGCGTCACCGCCCCCATCGCTCCACTCGAGCTGCCGAGAGCGCCTTCCGAGCATGGCCCTCCTTTTCCCGCTACTCGGCAAGAGCAGCAACGCCAGCCCCTATCGGCTGACCACTTCTTCCGGGCCGGCCCGCTCCTCCGAGCGAGCGTTTCTCAACACTCTCCTGTGGCTCCCTGTTTGCCTAGAGAGAGCAGGCCCCACCTACGGCATCTGCCCACTCCGGCCCTGCCCAGGCCCTCATTACCACGGCTGCTGCTCCTTCACAAACCCTCCTCGGGGGCAGCCAAGCTCCCTGTGTGCAGACCTGTCCTGTGCACTTGACCACGGCCCCTACCCTCCTCTCCATCTGCCCGCACTTTGCTGGCCTCTCCCACTTTCTTGAGCTACAACTCGGAGAACTCCCACAATTCTCTGCGACAGGGAGTGACCCTTGGACTTGGTCCCCAGGGTGGTGCAGGTGGGAGGGAGTCCAGAGACTGGGGCTGCTGTGCCCACACCACCCAGTGGTTTTGGCCACCATGTGAGAGTGACCTTGGGGAACACCAGCCGCTTCCTGCGCATGCCGGTCCCTCAGCAAGGGCAGCCTGCCACGCGCTCTGTGACCATCTTATATGACTGGGTGGCTGTGCACGTGTCCACATCTTGTCTCCCCGGAAGAAGAAAAAATCTTGTAAGAAAGGTCTACCCCAGCTTTGGAGTGAGGGTGCATTTTTAGCCCCCTTCCCGCCCTGATTTCTGCCCAGCAAGGCCTCTGCCCCACCAAGTGCTCAGATGCACAGAAGACAGGTAGCATGACTTGCTGGAGATGGTGCCAGCCTGTGAAGCCACCTGCCAGGGAGTCCCTCCTGGTTCTGTCACTGAGGAAGTGTGTGACTGACACCTTGGACAGCTTACTTTCTCTGAGCTCCGTGTCCTCATCTGCAAAGAAGAAATAATAATAGCTATCTTACCCCCTGAGCAGATTATGTGGAATTTTAACATGGAGAGTGCCTAGTCTGGACCTAACTCATCGTGGGCTCTCAGTGCCTCCTCCCTTCCCTGACACTCAGTTCAAGGTCTAAGTCAGGGCTCCCTTTGCTAAGCTGACGGCAACGCAAACAGGGCATTGTTACACCCTCCCCAGAGGGAAGGTGGGCGTGCCTTCTTCCTTCACCCACAGGGACGGAGAGACCCCGTGGAGCCCCGAGACCAGCTCAGCGCACAGAGGGAGCCCCCCAGTGTTTTCCTGCTGTGACAGCTAAACACTCGGGGTACAGAAAATACCAGGGCACAGCTTGTCCCCATTCCAGGACATCCTCTGTCTTCCCTGGGACAGGCAGTGTGGTTCTCATGGCCCAGTGGGCTTCGCTACTTGCCTGCGGACACCCATCATGCCTCGCCCCCGGCCTCAAGTCCTACTCTTAACCCATCATTGTAGCCACTCCTTCGGACCCGACACTGGACCTCGGAGCCTCACTGTTGGAGTCAGGCAGCCTGGGTTAGAATCCCCTCGGAACTCAGCAGCGGTGAGACCTGGTGGTTTTCTGGATCAGTCCACGGGAGCCGCCTCCTCCGTGGTCCCCGACGAGCCACACTGTGGCATCTTCTACACGAAACCAGGACTGACCCACGTGACCCAGCAGAACACGGCAGGCGTAAGGGCCCGTGTGTTCTGAGGCCTACGTCGTAAAAGGCGCTGCAGCTTCCACCGGGATCCCCTGGACCCTTCGCTGTGGGGGAAGCTGGCTGCCCACTGGGGAGGAACCGGGGCCGCCACCCCCAGCCAACACCAACCTGCCGACCGTGTTGGCGAGCCACCTGGGAAGCAAATCTGCCCCTCATCAAGCCTTCAGGAAGCTGTAGCCCAGCCAAGATGTGGCTTGGGGCCAGGAGACACCTCAAGGCGGACCACTCAGCCCTTCTGCTCCTGAGTCCCTGGCCCACAGCCACTGACTTAGTTTGGAGACACTGAGAGTCGAGGTTATTTGTTACGCAGCGCTAGCTAGCTAATTAATATGCAGACCAAATTCCATTTCCTCTTTTGTGAAATGGGAATATTAACACGGACTTTACGACCCTGAAGAGGTGCTGGCCTGGCACGCTGCCGGTGTCCGGCTGGCGCTGGGCAGTGAGACTGTCCGCCATCCCGTCGCCCGGCCTTCGCTGGAGGCTCCAGAGGGGCTGGGAAGAGGCCTCCCACCCTCTCTGCTCGCTTTTCTCCCGGCCCCCGGTCAGGTCAGCCCCAGTCTTGACTGTCTGTCTCCCTCCCACGTGGGAACAGACCCCGGACTGGAGTGGGTGTGCCTGGGACGTGGTGGGGAGCCCCTTCCAGAACTCGAGCGTGGGTCCCACTGAGGTTTCTCAGGGTGTTCAGTGGTGTGTGTTTGCATTTCTTTCGGAGAGCCCCACATGTGATAATTACATACTTGTTAGCCCTGTAAAATAACAAATCTGGAATCTGCACTCTGGAACCAATGGATTTCCTGCCGAAATGCGTTCAAGGGGCGCCCTGGCCAGCATTCCGGTGGAGAGCCAACACCCTGCTCCAAAGCGCCTCTCGCGTCGCCCAGCCAGCCCAGCCCAGCCCGAGATACAAGCCCCCTGCCCCCTCCACTCGACTCCCGGCCCCGCTGCTCCCAGCGAACAGATGCGCTTCTGCTGCTGTTGATGTTGTTTTCATGTTTTCTTAATACATGCCTGCTGGGCGTGGTCCTTGGTTCCCCCTTAGAGTAGGGGGCTGCTTCCCAGGCCCGGGGCTTCCTCCTCCCTCTGTCCCACTAGTGAATCCAGAGCCAGGCCTGGCAGATGTGGACCGATGTCTGTGGAGCCATCCTACCTTCCCCCCGGAGTTTCTCTGGATTCCTGTGGACACCACCGTCTCTCCTCCTTCCAGCCCAGCCCCAGCCCCCTTCCTGCCCAGGCTCCAGCAACACTCGACAAACCCAAGGTCCCCAAACCTGGTGTCCACTTCTGGGCTGTTCCCTTCAGAATGCCCTCTCGCCCTGCCTGGCCCCGCTCCCATACACCTACCCCTGGTTAACTCCAGCTCGTCTTGGATGGAAGCGTTCCATGATTCGGTCTGCAAGCATTCGGTGACCAGCTGCCCCCCTCCCAGGGTGGGAGCAGACGCTTGTCTCACGGCCCTCAGACCCCCGTGCCCTCCTGCC
>PVKM010035818.1:0-15019 GCA_004027735.1 Carollia perspicillata | reverse complement strand
CCTCCGCCCCGCAGATGCTCCGGATGAGCACGGGCCACATGGAGGGCACCCTGCAGCTGCTGTACGTGCTGCTCACGGACTGCTACGTGTACCTGCTCCGGAAAGGTGCCCGCCGTCCCCGTCCCCCAGCCCCTGCGCCCCGAGAGTCCCTGCTGCCCGGCGAGTGGGGGTGTAAACGCCCCCCACGGCGGTGTTGCCGCCGTCCTGGGGCCTCCTCTCCATGAGCACCCTGCGTCCTTTCAGATCTTGGGCCCAGGGGCTCCTGCAGACAGGGGCCAGGTCCGGGAAAGTGGTTCCGGGGGAGGGCAAAGGGGCCCCTGTGGGAAATGAGCGTTGGGGTCTCCCCTCTCAGGGGCCACCGAAAAGCCGTACCTGGTGGAAGAGGCCGTTTCCTACAACGAACTGGACTACGTGTCGGTGAGTCCAGGCTCTGCAGTGAGTATCCGCAGTGGGGTGGGGCTCCCCGGGCGCCCCTGCCTCAGCCCTAGGGGCTGGGGGCCACTCATCATCACAGAGCAGCTTCCGTGCGTGGCGCCGGGGATGAGAGCCACGCCTGAAGACGCCTCGGTCTCTTCATCTGCCATATCTGTGACCGTCCCTCCCTGCCTCGTGCCAGGGTCCCAGGCCTCTGGAGCTTTACCTCGTGGCAACCCCAGGGTGTGCTTCCTCCCTCCCCGGCCGGCCCTCCGTCTGGCCACGGCTGCTCCCTCTGCCAGGCAGCGGCCAAGCCCCGTGTGCATGCGAGGTGTGGTTTCTGGCAGGTGGGCCTGGACCAGCAGACGGTGAAGCTGGTGTGCACCAATCGCAGGAAGCAGTTTCTGCTGGACACAGCTGACGTGGCCCTGGCTGAGTGAGTGACTCCCCCTGCCTGCCACCAAACTGGGGAATCGGAGTCTGCCTCTGCTTTGGCCATGCCCTGCACCCCTGCTATGGGGGGCGGAGGGTGGGAAGTGGCGTACAAAGAGGTGGAGGACAGAGACATGTCCCCTTTGGAATCTGCAGTCTGGTCAGAGAAGCAGGGAAATGAACAGACACCCCGACCGGTTGACTCGTGGTCAACCCAGGTGACCTGCAGGGAGGAAGGGGTCTGGCACGTGCTCCCCAGCAGAAAAGAAAGCACAGTCCTCGCAGCAGGACCATGGCATACCTGCGCAGGCTGGCTTCCACACAGAAACTGCGTGTAGCAAGATCGTAGTGTCTGTCATTCAAGTCTAGCTGCCTTCCTTCCCAGTCTGCCCTCACTGTCAAAACCCAAGGTCCCCTGGCCACTGGGAATGGTTAGGTCTTTCCCAAGTCACCATTGGATGACCACGGACTGCTGTCACATTGCTGCCCTGCGCTCTGGCTGCAGCCAGGTCCCTCCCCCAGGCTGCTGGGACCCTGGCAGGTCTGGAGACCTCAGCTGTAAGGCTTGTCCGACTGTGGGGAGGTGTCCAGGCCTCTGACAGCAAACTCCGCTCCCTGCGCAGGTTCTTCTTGGCTTCTTTGAAGTCAGCTATGATCAAGGGCTGTCGGGAGCCCCCCTACCCCAGCATCCTGACAGATGCCACCATGGAGAAGCTGGCACTGGCCAAATTCGTGGCCCAGGAATCTAAGTGTGAGGTAAGAACCTGGGGGTGGGGGGTTGTCCCTGAGATGCCAGCCCTAGTGTTAGGGCCAAGAGGTACAGATAGAGGTCTTTAGCATTTTTCTGTCACCCTCCCCACTTGGGCTGTGTCCTCACTCTCAGCGGCTGCTTCTGGTGTTGACCCGGCCCACACCGCTCTGTCCGCTGTCCCCCCACAGGCGACCGCCGTTACTGTGCGCTTCTACGGGCTCGTGCACTGGGAGGACCCCATGGATGAGTCCCTGGGCCCTGCCCCCTGCCACTGCTCACCCCCCGAGGGCGCCATCACCAAGGAAGGTGTGCTGCATTATAAGGCGGGCACCTCCTACCTGGGCAAGGAGCACTGGAAGACCTGCTTCGTGGTGCTCAGGTGGGAGCCCTCACAGCTCCGGCCCCAGGCTGGCCCTGAGGGGTGGGCTGTCTAGTCCCTGGCAGGGAGCTCTTTGCAGCAAGTCTCTGAAGAGCAAGGCCCACGGTGTGGGGGCTCCCCCTTCCACAGGGCTGTGGGGAAACATAACCCAGGGTGTTAGAACTTCTCTGTAAAGCCAGCCCTCCCTGGGGCCCATGGAAGCCCACCCAGAACGCTTCAGGCAAAGACCTTGGCTGGTCCTGCCCCGAGCTGTCCCCAGGTGTGCTGTGGGAGTGGCATTCCCCACTCTCCCTCTGGGGTTCAGGGCTCCAACTTGCAAGGAGTCCCAGGGGTCTGGGCTCTGCCTGGCCCCCAGTTCCTGGGTCAGGCCTCACCTGCCATGTTGTCACCCTGCAGCAACGGGATCCTCTACCAGTATCCCGACCGCACCGATGTCACCCCCCTGCTCTCAGTGAACATGGGGTGAGTGTCGCAGGTGATGGGGCTGGGGAGGTGTTGGGGTCTGGCTTCACTGCCCGAAGCTCAAGGCTCTGGCTGAGCCTGGGCCTCCTGTGCTCCCTGGTTTGAGCTGGCTTGCCCTCTTCTCAGCGCAGCATGCCCCTCAGCCCCACCTCATCCAGCAGCCCTGAGCTGTGCCCTGGGTCCTGCCCAGCTCTGAGGACTGAGGGACCCGAGGGCGGGGAGAGGGAAGGCTCCTCTCGGGGAAGCAAGAGCTGCTCCTTGCCTGGAAGGGTCTGGTCTGATAGGGTAGACAGACCCCCAGTCTAATAGGGGAGGCAGCCCCCCAGGCTGAGAGGGGAGACAGTCCTCCAGTCTATAGGGGAGGCGGTCCCTTCTGTGGGGAGCTCCTGCCCTGGTGAGGAAGATGGACACACACTTGGAGAAAACAAGGGGCCCACAGCGGGAACATGGGAGCACACCCTGATTGGGAGGGGACTGGAGTGGAGCCAAGAGTCGACTCACCCCTCGCCTGGCCGTGTTTAGGCTTCTAGCAGGATCGAGGCGAGCCTGAACATAAAAGGTGTCACACAGAAAGGAGCAGGGCTGCCCGGGAGCTTAGCGCCCCTCCCCAGAGCTGGAGGGGTCTGACTGCCTCGGGCGTCCTCCGCCCTTGGGCAGTGGGGCAGGCCCTGTGTCCATGTGCCTGGGGCCAGCCCCAGGGACTCCCAGCCCGGGCCACCCCTGCTCCCATTTCACCCTCCTCCTCTGGCCCAGGGGGGAGCAGTGCGGTGGCTGTCGGAGGTCCAACACCACGGATCGGCCCCACGCCTTCCAGGTCATCCTTGCAGACCGGCCCTGCCTGGAGCTGAGTGCCGAGAGCGAGGCTGAGATGGCCGACTGGATGCAGCACCTCTGCCAGGCTGTGTCCAAGGGGGTGAGCTGCTCCCGCCTCCCGCTCACCCAGTCTCCCGACCCCATCGAGGCTCCCTTCCCCAAACCCACACCAGTCGTGGAGCAACCTGTGAGGACCAAGACAGGCAGAGCCCAGGAGCAGACCCTGGACCTCTGGGCCACCTGTGGCCTGGAACTCTCACTATCACCCCATTCCCAGCTGTAGTCCCGTAGTCTCGAGTGGGCGGAGCCTGCCTGACTTCTGGAGGGAGGGGCATAGGGCTGGCCGGGCGCCTGGAATGGGGAGGTCTGGTGCAGACCAGCTCGGAAGCTCCAGCTTGCTTCTCCCTCTGCCAACAACGCCCTTCAGGTCATTCCCCAGGGGGTATCCCCCAGTCCCTGCATCCCCTGCTGCCTGGTGATCACCGATGACCGCCTTTTCACATGCCACGAGGATTGCCAGACCAGCTTCTTCCGCTCCCTGGGCACAGCCCAGCTGGCCGACATCAGCGCCGTCTGCACAGAAGCGGGCAGGGAGTACTGTGTCTTGGTGAGCTGGATGGGTGGCGGTGGAGGCAGGTCCTGGGGAGGGAGCCCTACGTCTGCTCACCGGACCCCTGCCCTCCCCAGGAGTTCTCTCGGGACAGCCAGCAGCCCCTCCCACCCTGGGTCATCTACTTGAGCTGCACATCTGAACTGGACCGATTCCTGTCTGCACTGAACTCTGGGTGGAGAGCCATCTACCAGGTACCTGGCTGCCCAGGGCCTTACAGAGCGGAGCCATTCCCTAAGGAAAGGAGGCCTGTGTGGCCCAGATGGAGGCAGGAGTTGGGGGACTGGGGACAACCCCATACCTGCAGCTCCAGGACAGACACGAACATTTAGGACCAAAGGGCAGCCCTGACTACTCCAGCAAGTCTGAGACTAAGCTGGACATAGAAGCCAGGAAACAGCATCCCCGACCGTCTGGGTTCCAATCCAAAAGCACGGATTACGTGCTCTCTGTGGGGCAGAGGCACAGAGCCATGTCGGGCGGGCAGCACACATTCGGGTGCTGAGCCAGCTGAAGGGCCCTGCTGGGAGCCTGGGCCTTCCCCGGAAGGAGGAAGCCCGGCCATCACCCTGTGGTCAGCTGGAGCCCCTCCTTGGCAGGATTTTAGCAGGGGGCCCAGCCACCCCTGGTGCAGAGGGTCCCCTTGGCCCTCACAGGTTCCCTGCTCCCCCGACACAGGTGGACCTCCCCCACAAGACCATCCAGGAAGCCTCCAGCAAGAAGTTCGAGGATGCCCTGAGCCTCATCCACAGCGCGTGGCAGCGCAGCGACAGCCTGTGCCGTGGCAGAGCCTCCCGGGACCCCTGGTGCTGAGGCAGAGCTGCTGGAGTCCTGGCGGGGCAGCACTGGGAGGCACGGAGCAGCGCGCACCGTCATCACTGTCACCGTGTCAGCATGTGGCTCGGGGCCAGGCTTCCACCCGCCCCTCGGCCCACTCCCACCCCGGGCCATAGAAGCAATGAGTGGAGCTTGAGACAGGGTCTGTCCCTCCCAGGGATCCCGAGCGGGTGCTCCATAGCCCTGAGCATCCTGCCCAGCAGGCGGGCGCTGGAAAGTGCCGGGGCAGAGGGTCTGAGCCCTGTGGGCTCTGTGGGTGTACGGCCGCCTCCCCAGGGCCCTGGCCTCAGCCCACGCCATCTCTTCAGGATGACGATGAGAATAATACCAACTCTGAGGGGAGCAGAAGGACAGGGAGGGCAGGAGTCCTCTCTTCCTCTCCTGGGCCGAGGCTCAGGCTGCGGTGGGGGCCCAGAGCGCCGGCTGTCCTTCTTCGTTGTTGGGCATCCACCTGGCTGTGCAGGGAAGCTGGAGCACAGAGGTCTCAGTGCATGTCTTCTCCCGGCTGGCTCCACCCTCAGCGTGCTGCTGCCTGCCTGCCAGAGCCAGACCAGGCCGCGCTGGCCCTCCCTGGCTGCCAGGAGGCCCTGCATGCCTATGGCCCCTGTCCCACCCCCCTGAACCTGGTTGTGCCCAAGGACCCAGGAATCAGGCGCCTCCGTTCCCCTGGAGCAATGGGGAGGGAGAGGGCTTGGAGAGGAGCAGAGTCCACCGGCCTGGCGTCCGCGTCGGAGCCCCCTGACTGTCCCCTGCTTGGCTAGAGCCAGGCCCTTCTCAAGAGCTTTCTCAAGGGCCCTCTGCAGGAAGGAGTCAGGTGGTCTGGGTTTTGTTTTTTAAAATAAAAAGATCTGTTATATTGCCAAGAATTGTCACTGGCCCTTTCTGACCAGGGTGGAGGTGGGGGATCTCCAGCCCTTCCTCTCAGGCCCCTTGGCCCTTCATTCTCATTCCACAAATGTGCCATCAGCTGCCCGCTCCCCAACACACACACACACACACTGGGGACCAGATCTGGAGGAGCACCGGACCCACCTTTGCCCCGCCTCCTGTTAACTGCAGTGGCAGGTGTGGAGCAACTCCCGCCCTGCAGGGGTCTCCCTCCTCCCCAGCTCTTGGGGGGAAATGCCAGCCACTTCGGATGAACCTGGAACAGTTCAAGCTGTTCCCAAAGCTCCTTGTTGAGCTGCTGCCTTGGGGGCTGGACAGAGGATGCCAAGCCTACCGGGCCGGTGGGGGGGCCATGCAGCACCAAGACCTTCAGGGCCTCACACCTGGGAGGAAAGGGCTAAACTCAGGAAGAGGTGGGTGTGGAGGCTGCAGAGGTGGGTTCTGGGTGGGTGGCTCTGCGAGTCCTGATGCACGGTGGTCCTGGCAGGAGAGAGCTGCTCTGGGGGCCCAGGCCAAGGTGGGCTGGGCGGTACCAGCCCCTAGTTAGAGCAGCCTGGTGCTGGCAGCAGTGCCCAGGGGTGGAAGGTCCCTGCCCACCAGACACAAAGGGCCATTTCCACGCCTGGGGCTCTCCTTCAGAAAGCCACACCCAGGAGGTGTTCCCACTGGTAGGAGGGAAGTGCAGACCGACAAGTCCTTGCCAGGAAAACGACCAAAGTCACTGGCCACTCCTTAAGAAACAAGGAGCCTTAATTTTCCATCTCCTACCCACCCAGGGGACCCCAGGCAGGGCAGATGTGGCCCCCTTTTCTTGGGTGCTCTTCACACATCTCTAATCCTCCAAAGAAGCTCGGAAGTGGGTCCCAGGATCTCTGGTTTACAGTTGGAGAGACGAGCTCAGAGAGGAAGTGATTTGCCCAGGTCACAGAGCACAGCCTAGGAGTCAGGATCAGGCCCCCACCCTCTGCTCCCACGGACAGCGGGAGCACAGACTGGGGCAGCCAGATCGAAGACGGAGAGGGGGCCGGGAAAGGGGGCATCACACAGACAATGGCGGAGGCAGGCGTGGGGCAGTTGCTGAGTTGCCTGGGCATGTTGAGGCCAAGAACCTACCAGAGCAGTTGCCCAGTGCCCAAGGCTCTGAGCTACGGCATCACTGGCTGAGCCAAAGGTGGGGCAGGAGCGTTAGCCCTGTGCCCCAGGGCCAGAGGGAGGGCAGGAGGACCAGAGGGCCAGGAGGAGGAGTCTCGGGTGACTGGCACCTTCTCTCCGCCCCTAATCTCTCCCTCTGGTCCTAGGTGACCTTTCCCCCAGATCCCAGGGTCTAGGCCCACCCCCACAGGGAGGTGTGGGGAACAAAGGCAGCTGGGATTGGTCAGACATGGCGGGGGTGTGTCCCAGGCACCAACAGCTCTGGCTGCTAAGCGGAGCAGGTGGACACTAGAAAAGATCAGGAGCCGCCTGGGCAGCTGAAGGCCTGTCTCACCAGACCCCTGCCCTCCAGACATGTCCCCAGGACCCCTTGATCCCTAGCCCTGTGGTACTTCAGGGCTAAAGGCAAACTAAGCGCCACCACCCCAGGGCTGGTGTCATGCCCCTGACCCGGGCACAGCCTGCTGCTGGCACAGAGGACATGGAAACAGTTGCCCCAGTTGTGGACCTAGTGCTGGGGGCCTCAGCCTGTTGCCTGGCCTGCATCTTCACCAACCCCCTGGAAGTAGTGAAGACGCGGCTGCAGCTGCAGGGGGAGCTACAGGCCCCAGGCACCTACCACCGGCCCTACCGGGGCTTGGTGGCCTCAGTAGCCGCTGTGGCCAGAACAGATGGACTGTGTGGCTTGCAGAAGGGGCTGGCCGCTAGCCTCCTCTACCAGGGCCTCATGAACAGCGTCCGCTTCTACTGCTACAGCCTGGCCTGCCAGGCTGGCATCGCCCAGCATCCAGGTGGCACCATGGTGGCAGGAGCTGTGGCTGGGGCACTGGGAGCCTTCGTGGGGAGTCCTGCTTACCTGGTGAGTGCCTTGTCCCCATCTGCCTCCATCCTGGGACTCAGCTCCCTCCCGGACTCTGAAACTTCCCAGGCTGGCTTCAGTGGGCAGGTGGGGTGGGGCAGGCTGGGTGGGGCTGCTCCCTGGAACATCCCTGTCCAAGCTGCAATCTGTCCCAGGGCAGCAGGACCTTGCCCCATCCTCACTACCCTGGGGTCCCCGCCCTGCGGGTCCTGAGCCAGGGTAGGTGCAGAGGGTAGCAGTTGTGCTGGCTCAAACCCGAGTAGGCACCTGTATGGCTCCTGCAAGTCCAGAATAAAGCTTCCATGGAGCCAGGGCCCCAGTGCTAGGCTGGCTGCATAACCATTGTTACCTCCCTTAGTCCACAAAACAGCTTTTCAAAGGTAAGCAGACAGGGTAAGCAACTTGCCCCAGGGGACACAAGGTACAGGACTAGCCAGCTCTGGAGACTGCCCCCAACCCTGTTTCACACGCCCCCTAAGCTCATAGGTGGGCTCATAGAGTTGCAGGTGCTGAGTGTGCTGCTCCCTGGAACATCCCAGCCCAGGCCTGCAAATCTGCCCTAGGGCACCAGGGAAGAGTGCCCTCCACACACAAGCTCAGCTGGGCTCTCCAAGGCTCCGGCCCTAAGCCCTCTGTTACCTCTGCTCTCACAGGTCAAAACACAGCTGCAGGCCCAGACGGTGGCTGGGATGGCCGTGGGGCACCAGCACCACCACCAGGTGAGACTGTCACTCCCCAGAGCTCCCTGGGCTGGGCTCCTGGACTGGCAGGGGCTACTCAGTGACCCTGTGCCCTCTCCCCACAGAGTGTCCTGGGTGCCTTGGAGACCATCTGGCGGCAGCAGGGCCTGGCAGGGCTGTGGCGGGGTGTGGACGGGGCCGTGCCCCGAGTCATGGTTGGCTCAGCTGCCCAGCTGGCTACCTTTGCCTCTGCCAAGGCCTGGGTGCAAGAGCGGCAGGTGAGGGGCCAGGGACACCTGTGCCCACTCCAGCTGGGCCCTCACACAGGGAATCTTAAGGTCACAGACAGGGCCCCTTAAGACCCCTGGGCTGGGCAGGAATGGGGGTCAGCAGTGAACCCTGAAGCTGTAAAGGAACTTGGGGCAGGGGAGGTGTGGGGTGGGAAATGGCCGGGGGGGGGCCCTGTCTGTTCCCCTTCTCCTAGCTCTCCCCGCCCCCAGGTGGTGGGACATGGGTGGAGGGCAGCTGCAGGGGTCAGCAGCCGTCCCATCCCCACAGTGGCTCCCAGAGGACAGCTGGCTGGCGGCCCTGGCCGGAGGTATGATCAGCAGCGTGGCTGTGGTTGCCGCTATGACTCCCTTCGATGTGGTCAGCACTCGGCTGTACAATCAGCCCGTGGATGGAGCTGGCAGGGTGAGCGGGGGACTGGGTGGTGAGGTTGTGGGGCGCTGGAGAGCACTCTGCCCAACCCCCACACATGGCCAGAGACGCACAGATGGGTGACGCACAGGCAAATGTGTTCATTCAGCTTCAGTGCCCGGCACCTGTGTCCCGGGCACGTGCTGAGCAGGTCCACAGCTGGATTTTATTCCATTCTCACCACCACCTTCAACTTCCTGGCGGGGAAATTGAGGCTCAGAGACCTCAAGTGACTTGTCTGAGGTCACCTAGCTTGTCCATGGAGGAGCCAGCGCTGGGATCCAGGCCCGGCCCAGTGGCCTGGCGGTGGGCAGGCAGGGGTGCTGTTGTGCCCAGCACACAGGCGCCCTCCACAGGCTGAGTGAGGGATGACACCCTCCCGCATGCCACTGCTCAAACTGAGCCCCTGGCCATCTGAAGGAGGAGACCCTTTTGTAAATTTTGTGACATAAAGGGCCATCTTTCTGTAATTTGCTCAGCTTGGGGCAGGGCCACCTGTTCTGATGTGCTGCAGAAGTCCCTACAGCCACACCCTACTGTGCCAGCCAGGGCCCCAGGGCCCCTGCACTGACACCCACCCTGTGTCTGTCCCCAGGGCCTGCTGTACAGGGGCCTCGCAGACTGCCTGGTGAAGATCTGGCGGCAGGAGGGCCCTCTAGCGCTCTACAAGGGCCTGGGCCCCGCCTACCTGCGCCTGGGCCCCCACACCATCCTCAGCATGTTTTTGTGGGATGAGCTCCGGAAACTGGCCAGACGGGGTGGGCGCCAGGACACCTAAGCGGCATCCCTCACCCCCCTGCATCCTGACACATCCCGTCACCCACTCCAGCTGGGAATGGCCACTGCAGAGCCAGCCATAGGCCCAGACCTGCCCACAGGTCTGGGGAGAATGTGGGCAACTGTAGTCAACCAGCACCGTGACCCGCCACCCCGATCCGAATCACCACCCACTCTGTTCTGCAGAGAGTTCTCTCCCCTTCCTCTTCTGTCTGGGGTTGCTTCTTGCCAGGGTCTTGCTCATCCTTACAATAACCACTCCGGAGCATTGCCGCAAGCTGGGTCACTTACCCCGCACCAGTGTGCTTCATTCTGAAACAGCGGTGTGAAGTAATACAGTCCTCCTGTGCTGACGAGGAAGCTGAGGCGCAGAGGGTGCCTCGCTTTGACCAAGGTCACCACTGCAACTCAGCCCCGCCCAGACCAGGACTGTGCCCTTGGCAAGGACCAGGACCCTGGGGGCTGGCATGTCTCTGAGGGGTCACCGCACACATGAGGAGACCCCGGGTGCACCGTGAGGCATGCCACCATCTGTGGTGGCTGCCGTAACAAAGTGCCCCAGACTAGGCGGCTGTAACAACCGAAAGGTATTTTCTCGCCATTCTGGTAGCCGATGTCTAAAGGGTCAGCAGGGTTGGTTCCTTCCGAGACCTTTCTCCTCGGCTTGCAGATGGCCAGCTTCTCTGTGCCCTTCCTTCTGTGCATGTCTGTGCTCTAATGCCTTCTTTTTATAAGGACACCAGTCCTATTGGACTAAGGCCCACCCTGGTGACCTCATGTCCATTTAAGCTCCTCTTTAAGGACCCAGGCTCCAACTAAGTGACACTGGGGACTGGGCCTCAGACTTCATTACATGAATGGAGAGGGTCAGGAGACACAATTCGGGCCATCACACCAACGAAGGGCTTTTACTGAGGTCTTGCTAGGTGCCCAGCCCTGCGAACGTGCGCACAGACCCTCGTAATGACCCTAAAAGGGAGCCCCAAAGGTGCCCGTTGTCCAGACGAGGAGACCGGGGCTAGGGCAGGGGAGCAACTTCCCCAAGGTGAGTGGCAGAGCCAGGCGTCCTCAACACAGCGCTTTCCCCAAGGTGCAGCCACACTCCCCACATGGGCGTGTCCCTCTGTGCTCACAAGTGGACAGCCAGGTCCCTGGAAGAGGCAGGACTGGTCCAGGTCGAGCAGCCTGAACCACCTTCCTGCCAACACCCCATGTCTTGAACAAGCTGCCCCCCGAGGGAGCTCCTACCAACACTCCAGACCAATAAAGTTTTCTATGTTGTTTACTGCTCCGACTCCCTTGTGCAGGCAGTCTCAGTCTCCCCCACCCGGAGCCCCTGCCACCTTGGCACTCGACCTCAGTCTCTCCTCCCCTGGTTAAAACCCCTTTCACCTCTTCGGACTGGGAAAAGAGGATCCAGCAGAATTGGGCAATCCAGCCCCACCCTGGAGGGCCCAGGGGAGGCCTGCCCCCTAGTGGACACAGAGAGGAGAGGAGCGGCAGGCTGCCCTGTAGCCGAGGGGTGGGGCCGGAGCTGAATCCCAACCTCTGGCGGTGAGGGCGATAAGCGACCCCTCCAGACTTCCAGCTGAGAGTAGGGCCCCAAGGGGGAATAGGTGCGCCCTTCCAGATCCTGGGCTGAGAGGACAGAGCCCAGACCTGAGGCCGGGGGACAGTACCTGATGGAGGGCAGACAAGGCCTGGGGCTTCAGGAAGCCACTGTGTGGTAAGCCCCAAGGGAGGGTGAGAAAGGCGGCCCCAGACTTGAGCAGAGACGGAGAGACCCACCCCAGAGACGCCCTTCACCGCCTGCTGCCCAGACTGGAGACACCCTGCAGCTGGCAGGTTTAAGAGCCCTGGCTCTCCTCTCCTCCCTGCCCTCGCGGCTCTGGGCCTTTGACCCCTCCCTCCCCGCCTCACTTCCACTGACACCTTTGCCCTGTGACGTCAGGCTCTCCGGTGCAGACCTGGCCCGAGGCTGGGGCTGCAGCTGACGGCCATGTTCTCCCTGCTGTCCCCCACCTCCTGGCTCCCTGGGCTCTCCTCCCTGGAGTGGGGCTCTGGCCTCCTGCTCAACTCCCTCCTGCAAGGTGAGCACCGCCTCCCCGCGCCCTCCGGGGCCTGTTCCCTGAAGTGCCGGGCGGACCCCAGCCCTAGGTCTCCCAGCACCCAGGCTGCCCCTCCCCTAACCCTACCAAGCACCCCTGCTCTCCCTCCACCCCTCAGGCCTCATCGGGGCCTGCGGAGTCTCCGTCCTGAACAACCTGCTGAAGGTTTACTTCTTCGTGGGCTGTGCCAAGTGAGTGCCCACCTCCCAGCCCGCTCCCAGCCCCTCTGAGGCCCCTGGGCCCCCAGCTGTGACTCCGGCCTCAGCGAGAGGATTGAGGGCAAGAGACCACTGTCTGACCAGGAAGAGTGGCTGGGGGCCTTGGGCGGGACCCCTGCCAGGGCCCAGGCTGGTGGTTCTGCCCCTCTGCCTACAGCCACTCTCCCCCACAGCCACCCAGAGCGGCGGCTGGAGAAGGGGCGGCTGCAGGCCCGGCGGACTTCTCTGGACACCATGCACCTGACGGGACTGGCCCTGATCCTGACCGTGGTGGGGAACCGGGTGGCCTCCCTGGTGGCACTGGAGTTCTCCCTCCGGGCCATCTCCACGCTGCTCTCCCTGGGCAAGGTGAGCCACAGTGGGGTGGTAGGTGTGCCCTGCCTGGCCTGGGCCCTGGTTTCCACCCCAAACACAGGAATCCCGGCCCACTTGGAGCAGCTCATCTCCTCGGGTTGTGACCACCAAGGCCAAGTCTCCACCCAGAGTAGACACGCCCCCAGTCCGAGGCTAGTGGCAGCTCCTGGAAGCCAAGGGCTTCCCACATGCTGGTAGCTGGAGTGCGTCATCCTACTACCCTCTCAGCCGAGGGGGGTTGAGGTTCTTGTGACCCTCATTTCACAGGTGCGAAACTAAGGCTTAGAGAGAACATGTGGCTTATCTGTGGTCAATAACACACAAGAAACAGTCAGGCTTTGAACCCAGGTCTTCAGGGCTCTGAGCCACCACCCTTCAGCTAGCACGTGAAATTAAGCTGCAGGAAATGATCCCTTTAGGGCTTGACGTGAAGGCAACCTTCCCTCTGATGGGGGGAGATCCTCAGGGCTCCTTCGGGCTCCAGCCTCCTGCAGACCGAAGCATTTGTACCGTGACAGCCCTCGGGGCCCCAATGGCGGGGGGAGGCCCAAGCCCCACGGTTGCAGCCCCTCTTTGCCCCCTCCCCTGCCAGGGCTCCCGGAGCACCGAGAGGCTGCAGCTGTACCTGCTGTGCCAGTACTCACTGGGCTGCGGGCTGACCTGCGGCCTGAGCTTCCTGCAGGAGGGCGCCGCTCACCGCACCCTGAACCTGCTGCTGGGCCTTGGGCTGGCCGCGCTGCTTAGCACGGTCACCCAGCGCCTCCGCCACCACGTCTGCTCCCTCTATGAGCTGCACAGCAGCCAGCGCTACTGTGGGGTTTGCCTGGGCCTGCTGGCCAGCGCGCATGGCCTCCCCCGGCTGCTGGGCCGCACCCTGGCTGTGGCCTTTGGTGTGGGTGACCTGGCGGCCGTGGCCCTCATCAACCAGGACTTCCTGACCGCCTCGGAAGCTGTGCGTTTCTGGACACCGCTCACCATCTGCTACACCCTGCTGGTCATCTACATGCAAGGTAATGGCCACAGTCGGGGTCCTGGGCATTTGCTACACATTTGCATCCTGCTTTCTGACCCCAAGGAGACCAGCAAGGTAGTCCCCATCCCTGTCATCCCAGCGTGTCTGGCATGGTGTCAGAGGCCATTTGGTAGGTGAGGCAGCTCAGAGAAGGGTGCAGCATGCAACGGGAGCCCTGAGCAGATAGTTCTGGAATTGGACCTTGAAGGGGTCCTTGAAGGGACCTTGCAGGGGCCCTCTGGGAGACATGATGGGGACACATGGCCTTATATGCCAAGTTCAGAGGTGAGAGAGAGCCTGGCGGCCTTGAACAACTGAGAACAGCTGGATGTAGCTGTCTCCCTAAGAAGGGCTGAGGGGATGAGGCGCACAGGGGCCTGATGGAGAGTCCCCGTGGGCCAGGCTGGGGAGAACGATAGGAAGCCACAAGCAGGAGAGGGTGACCCAGTCAGATCTGGGCTCTAGGAAGAGCCACCTGGCTGCAGAGTGAGGATGGGGTGGGCAGAGTGACGACGGCAGGAAAAGGAAGGGTGGTTAGGCGAAGAGCAGCAGGCACAAAGGCCCCGGGGTGGGCATGAACTTGGTGTGCTCGGTGAATATCAAGGAAACCAGGATGGCTGGGAGCCTGGCCAAAGGGGAACAAGGCAGGGATCAGATGAGGCTGGAGAGCAGGCACCGGTCAACGTGGGCAGGACCTCACAGGCAGGATAAGGAGTTCGGAGCTTGTCTCAAACGCAGTGGGGAGGGCTGGAGGATTACAAGCAGACGAGTGGTTTTTGTCTCACGGATGTGTCTAGAAGGTCATTAGCTGTTGAGTAGACCACTTGAGTGATAGGGTCAAGAACAGGAGCTAGGAGCCCAGCCAGGCCAGGACCAGGTGGGGCAGTAGAGTGCAGAGGTGTGTGTGGGTCGGGGCTGTTTGGCAGAAAGAGTTGACAGGCTTCCTAGTGGATCAGACATAGAACTGCAGGGTCGGAGTCAGGCCGATGCTGCAGCTGGAGGCGGGCAGCTGTCGGAGCACACCAGTGTGAGACTTGCAGGTGGGCGGGGAGGCGGGGAGGGAAAAGGGCCTGGTGCTCTGGGGGATGCTGGCCGTGGGGGTGGGGCCAGAGGCAAGGAGGAGGGGCTGTCTGGGAGGGGAAGGCTCAAACTGGGGAGGGTCAGTGGGGGAGCTGGGAGGTCCAGCCCTGATCCAGCTGGACCTCAATTTGGGGTGCTGGTTGTGGCAGGCAGGTGATGACAGGCATGTGTGCCCCACAGAGGAGCAGCGGCAGCACCCCCACCCTGGCCTGCAGAACCAGGTCCAGACGGTGCTGGTGCGCATGGGTGGCCTCTTCGTGCTGCTGCTGACCGTGGGCCGCTGGCTGGACCTCCTGGGTGTCCTCATCTCCCTGCTGGGCGAACTTTGGTGCCTGGTGGGCGTCCGCACTCTGCTTGACCTTTGCCAGATACAGGTGGGCACCCTTACCCCATGCCTCCCCCAGCCCCCCAGGCACCCTGTGCCTTGCCCCAGACAGCCATGGGAGCCTCCACGGGCTGAAGTTGAAGAAGAACTGGGGCTCTCTCTCGGGATG
>PVKM010035817.1:0-15017 GCA_004027735.1 Carollia perspicillata | reverse complement strand
GGTCTCTGGAACGGGAGAGCATTGGATGACTGGTGGGAAAAGGCCAGTTTGAAAGGAGCCAGCATGGAAGGACCCTGGGGAGCTGGTACAGGCAGGGCCCCGGGGCCAAGCCAGAGTCTCTGGGCCTGCGATGCCCTCCCACTGCCCTGTGGCCCCTAGGGCGTGGCCACGGCTCCCTCCGCAGCACCTGGCAGTGTTTTCTAAACTGAGGGATGCTGGCACTCAACGGATTCTCCATCCTGGTGCTTCGGGTAGAGAGCCCATGACAACTTCTGAAGGGCAGTCGGATTTGTGACAGGGGATGGCTGGAGACCTGGATATGTGGGAACTGGGCTGTTTGAGCCTGGCCGCCTCCCTCTGGCAGCCGTCTCCTGGCATGGCCAGCACATGCTTCAGACCACGAGCGGGGCTGAAGTGTTCCGTGCTGGAGACTGCGGAGATCCAACAGGGTGCAAAGGCGGTGCGTTTTTCCACCTGGCAGCCTTATCTGGACTGACTGCTCAGGGTTTTCAGCTAAGTGTGAATGTGAAGGATAATTACTGTCGTGTGTTACCTGAGATTACAGGGTTGCGTTCCAGCTAATGACACCAGGAGAACCAAGTAGTTGTTAATATTTAATCAGTCTCCTGGCTTAACAATTGGATAAGCGAGGTGTGTAATTACACAATTATAACAGACATTTCAGATAGAAATGGTACCAGTGTTGATACTGAAGGGGAAAGCTGGTAGACATGCACCCACCACCAGGTCCCTTCAGAAATATTAGCCAAGAAGACCCTTCGAGTGGGGTCTGCCTTAAGAAATCATCAGCACAGATCTTAAAGGCTTTTCCGATATGGACTGTCTCTCTTCCTTGGGGTTTCACAATAGCAAACATCAGGCCAGATGTTTTATTGGTATCCCAGATAACTATCGCTGGAGTATTTAAATGGGCCCCAACAGACAAGCTCCAGATTCTTCTTCGTTGCCTACTAAAGGTGAGCCATGTTTAGTGGCTCTGTGTGCTGGTGGCTTTCACTTGATTTTTTTTTTTTTTTAGTTTTGGTTGACACCTGACACTCAGCCAAAACCCAGGACAGTGACCCCCAGTGCCTCCTCCTCTTGGCTGTTCTGCATGCCCATCCCCGCCACCCCCCGCCGGGGCCTACATCTCTGCTCCCCGCACCAGGGGGCTCTTGTCCAACACGGGAGCCACCCGCACCGCCTTTGCTGGAAGCGGCTGTCAGCAGTCACTGTGTGGTCCACTGGACATCCTACTTTCTCTCAGTCGCTCATAGCTTCTCAGCGGAAAATGTTGTTTTCTGTTGAAGAGCCTGGGAAGCCAGTTATCTGAGCGTTCGTCCATGGCCAACACCTGGAAAACCCAGTCAAGGACTCATTAAAAGAGTCTGGCACAGTTCACGCCCAAACCCGAGCTGTTAGTGACCAGGATGATGGCAGCCCTGTGGCAAGAACCTGAGGGAGGTGTGTGGAATGTATTATGGGAGGCTCCACATCCCTCTGGGGTCATTTGTCAAAGCTGCAAAGACACCCTTCTTCTGCTCCATTTGTTGACCATTTTGAAAGTCACTGAATTCACCTGTGCCCAGTGATGCATTTTTCACAGCTAGGAATACCCATCTCCACCTCCCCGGTCAGGCCTCCCCAAGGTTTCATGGCCTTGCCATCTTTTCTTTCTGAGCTGAGGGGATGATTTTAAGAAACCTGTACAATCCCTCATCTGTCTAGCAACATCCCTCAATATCCAAGTCCAGCCTGTTGGCATGTGCCCTGGCACCGGCAGGAAGCAGAGGCCCCCTGCCCCCAGCCCCCAGCCTCCGAGGGCAAGCACCACAGGTCTGCATGGACCACAAAAGGAAAGGAGTCTAGAGGCAGGAACTCTCAGCTCATTTTGCCATCCGGAGGTCTTCCTCTCTCTGAGGCCTTCCCGGTCTTTCTAGCTAGAGGCCATCTGCCTGTGCTGCAGAACCCTGGTGCCTCTGCGAGGCAGGATGAATGGCGCAGGAGCCGGGCAGATCTGGGTTTGGATCCTGGCTCTGCCACTTACTCTCAGTGCCAACCGGGAGTGAGCCCCCTTCCTACAGGTCCCTTGCCTCAGCGGTAGGATGGGGGAATGCTACATCATCAGAAGGGGGCGGGGGTGGGTGGGTAGTGGCCGGCCCCTGGACAGGCTGGTTTTCTCTGCCTCATCCGGTGAGGGTTAGCCATCGCAGCTGCCGACTAGGGCTTTCCAGCTCTTCACACCATTCTGGCCACGGTGAGTACTCAATGAACACCAGTCTCAGCTTTGAATAATTCTCAGTTTTTTTGTTTTTGCTTTTTATGGTGGCTTCCATAGCTTTTCTGAAAGACAGAACTTCCCACTTTACCATCTTGTCTTAAAATTTGAGTGTGCACGCCGCTTTGAACTCCGACACCAGCAGCTTGCTCAGCGAAGCTGAGCGAATGAACTGAACAGAGCGCACGACGGCGCTGTGCCTGCTCCCTGGAGCGCAGCAGCGACGCTCTCTGTGGGCAGGCGGCATGGGCCGGGGTTACGGTCTCTGAGCCGGTCCTGTGACACCCTCTCCTTGGCCCGGGCTCACAGAGCACACACACCGTAAGCACAACCAGCCAGAACAGGCGGGTCGTCAAACGTTGGAGGTTAAACCATCCAGTTCTGTGTGAAAAGAAGCGCCGTAAGCAGAGACTCAGGGGTCTGGATTGGAACGACTCATAACACATTTGCACTGAAATCGCTGTGGATGCCACTAGAGGAAAAATATTTAAATCATAATAATCACTATTAACTAGCTGGCAAAAGTAAGCAGGTGAAAGCTACCACTGCTCAATGGAGACTTGAGTTGCTGATAAGCCCATTTATGCCGCTCTTTCTTTAGCACAAAAGTAAGACCCTCCAGTGTCTCTGTCTCCCGTCTCGTGTTCCAGTTAGAGGCCTGAGGCCTGCCGAGAAAGCAAGCCCGCAGCGTGGTGCCAATGTCTTTGTAATGTGCCCTCTTCGTCCCCTCTCCTCCAATCACACCTCCCCCAGGCGCAGACCTCCTGGTCTTTCTCACCAGGCTGGTGTTGAAAGGCAGTTCTCAGCTAAGTAAATACTGTTGGGAGGAAGCCAAGGCTCTTGGAAGTGAGTTAATCCTTTCCCCATCAAAATCCCCAACAACAATCTGGGTTTGTTTAGCCATTTGGTACTGGTGTTTGAGTGCTTTTCGTAGACACGGAGGGACTCGCTCTCGTGGGCAGTGTCCAGAGTGGCCGTCACCACCAGGTATAAGGTCACTCTTGCTCCTAAGGGATGGCCGTGTCATTTCCCTCCTATTAGAAACCAGCGGTTACTCTGCAGCGTCTGCCCTGGTGGTGCACACCTGCCCATGACACGAAGCGTCCTTGGCCAGAGCAGCACTGGCCTGACACCACATGCACGCAGCCTGCGGGCCGCTCTCCAGTCTCGGTCCCTGGGCAGGCAGGGGCCTGTGGAGGCAATCCTGGGTCTGAGGGATCTGAGCACGTGGGAGAGCGCTCGGTTACTCTTCTCTCTCTTCCTGAGGCTCTCACCGCACCCTTCCAACCGCTGCTATAGGACCCGAAGTAACCCAGCATCGCAGACAGGCTGCGTTAGAGTGGCTTTGGCCTCTGTCCCAGGGGTCGTCCATCTACCCACCTGCATGCAGAAGGACTCCAGTTAGGGGCTTTGAATGGAGCGTTGCAGACCCAATTCCAACCTGGGAGCGCCCGCCCCCCCCGCCAGAACAAAAAATTCCCAGACATCAGCTGGGTGTCCCACAATTCAGGTCAATTCTGACACTGTCTATGTGGCAATAGCACCAGATCCCACAGGTAAAGGGCTCAGTCCTCAAGACTGTCCCCTGCCCCTCTCACCCCGCCCCCACCACACACACTTCAGAAGCTAGATGCCAGCCCAGACTCTTAACCTGTGCGTCTGACCCACCAGCTACAGATGGGATGTTCCAAGGCCCCCTCTCCGACTCAGAATGCCAATGGCAAGCCCAGGTTGTCATCTGTGCCTCTGACTAAGTAGCTGTAAGTCACAGGTTCCCCCAACCTCCTCCTTAGGTTCGATTAAATTGCTACAATGGCTCACAGAACTCAGAGAAACATGTTACTTTCTAGATTACAGATTTATTACAAAGGATATTAAAGAATATGGATTAACAGCTAGATGAAGATATACATAGAGCCAGGTCCTGAAAGAAGGGGCTTGTGTCCTGGAGGAGTTTGAGTGCCAGCACGGTGGCGTGTGGACGTGTCCCGGCCTCCTGGCATGGACGCTCCCCCAGAGAAAAGGCCGGTGAGCCGTCCTCCTGGTTTTCATGGAGGCTTCACCACAGGGTCCTGACCCACCGAGTCACTGGCTATTGGAGATTGTTTCGAACTCCGCCGCTTCTCCCCTCCCCTCCCCAGAGTCCAACCCTCTAATCACCAAGGCTGGCTACAATGACAACAGGTGTGCCCCCCACCCACTTAGGTGCTTTCCAGAAGTCACGTCCTTAACATAACAAGAGACACTTTTTTTTTCCCCATTCTCAATGCTTAGGAAGTTCCAAGGGTTCAGGGTGCTGTTAGTCTGGAATTGTGGATAAAGACCAAATATCCTGTAAATCACAGTATCTCAGACTTGCACTTTGCTGGACAGGGAGCAGGAGGTGGTTTGCAAACATTCCTGCCAGTTCTCTGCTGTAATTTCAAGGGGCAATCCATTCTGCGATGCAGTGGGAGCCCCGGCCACACGGTGAGCATCCTCAGTCCAGCTCTGCTGCTCTCTCTCCTCCGAGGCGACCAGAGCGCCAGAGGAGGCGCTAGAGCCTGCCCACAGGGGCGCCAATATGTGCTCAACTAAGAATGCAAATGCTCCCAGGATGCAGCCTTATACATCTCAGCAGATGGGGCACCGGGGAACTGACGTGCTGCCTAGCTGGTTTTACACCAGCTCTGAGGTATTTTGTTTGCACTCCATTGAAACTTGCACCATAATGTGAACCCTAGAAGAAAGATTCATTTGCTGTGGATCCTGAAAAGGAATTCATCTGCTGAGATAGAATCCATCCCCAGGGTCAGCTGAGGGCCTAAATTTTGCAAATAATAAGAGGCTGGTGGTCCTTTCCTGACAAGAGCTCCTGATGGACTCCGTACACCAGGAAGAACCTCTGACTGAAAGCTCTTCCCACACCACGCCCCACTTCTCTATGCTCCCTGAGTCCACCGCTGCAGGGAAGCCCTGGTTTCCTCTTCCTACTGAAGGGCTGAGGCCCTCTCTGTCCAGTCAAAACTGTGCGATTTGGATACCTCTTTTTCCTGAAACAGACCTCTCTGAGAACCTGAGCAGGAACTTCTGTTGTAAACGGCAGCCTCCCCTTTGTCTCAGTGAAATAGTGTAAGTCTCCACCTGACTGTGCGGTCGGTGGGCTGCAGCTCCTTTTGCTAAACTAAATGCTTGTTGTTTATTACTGTCTAAACTTAATTTTGATTTACAGTAGCAACCCCTGCATTAGTTAGACTACTTCGGACCCAGGGACTTCCTGCAGAAACCTACCCTGTTACAAGGCAGGGCCAAAGGGAAGAGCTGAAGAAGGGAAAGATGGAAATAACCAAAGTCACCTTGAAACTCAGGAGAAGCAAGGCTCTGCCCCGCTGAGTGGGAAGGGCAGGTGCCGAACCTGGAGCATCCCATCGCAGGGCGCCGGCTCCTTCCAAGCCGCCTGTTTCCCTCCTCCCCCTCCCCCATGCTCTTCTTCCCTCTTTCCTCATCTTCTCTCCGAATCCTTTCGTCCTCGCCCATGTCAGCGTCTCTGTCTTCTTCAGAGGGTTTCACACTGGAAGTCAGCCATGGTGGCCCCTCTCATGCCCCACGTCACTGAAGGCCTCGGAGTCTTCCCCTGGAATGAAACCCTTGGCCTGGGTTCTGCCTAGATGCCTCCCCATCACCCTCCAACCCTCCGCAGGAGCGACCGTGCCTTCACTGGCCCCTAGCTTTTAAAATATGTTTAATAGGCAAATGTTTTACCACTCTGTCCTGTGACATTGAAAGTGTCCAGATAAAACTGTTAACATGTATCTACTGAGGAACAGAGGGGTCTGAACCTTACTTGGGTCAAGTTCATCAGACTCTTGCATTTGACACAAGGTCATGCATTTGAGATGCAGCTCTTCGCACAAAATGCTGTACTGAGGTCCTGCTTCTGAACTTGTGTGAACTTGACAGAATCAAGACCAAAGAGTAACAAAGGATTTTGCTTAACTCTGGCCATCCACTGTGGGCATCACTGTCCCATCCCCTGGCCAAGGCCACAGGCAGTGCGCTCAGCAGAAAGGAACAGTGTCTGCAGAGCGTCCTCAGGGTGTCCAGCAGGAGTTCATAGCCACACTCGCAAAGTTCCTTCTGGGCTTTACTTTAAATGCTGCATCAAGCTTTCAACCTAGACGACCTCAAACGGGCAAGTGCTTAGAGGGGGCGTCCTTTTGAAATTTCCCAGGACTTGGTTAATGACAGACGCAGCTATGGCGAGTAACTATGAAAGCGATGTTTTCTCAGATGCACACGTTACTGAAAATTTCTGGTTAGCTTGTTGGAGTTTGTTTCTGAAAAATGCCCCAACATATATTAATGGAAGCAAGCCTCTGAATAAAAAGGTCAACCCCAAACTGCATTTAATCAAATGCAGTCACTTTCCACACTGGAGATATAGGGCAGGCCCAAGAAGGGGGAAATGGGAAAAGTGAACTAAGTTGGCAGGAGCAAACCATTACTAAATCCAGCTCATTTCAGTAAAAACAGGCATGAGAGCAAAAGCCAGTTTTAAAGCTGAATTCTTTCAAGATGACTCAAGGGCCGTCTCCCTGATGCCAATTTTCAATTTGTTTTTATAGATGAATGAATGGGGACGCACAAGATGAGTCTGATCTTGAACAATGCGCACGTCTGACGCACCATAGGAGCACAGCGTTGAGGGAGGCTCTGCACCCAGACCTGGACGAGTATTCAGTGCATGTTTGGGAAAGGTTGGTAACGCCCCATTGGTCTATTTTGTAATGCATTCGTGTAGGGGGATGGGGGAGGAAAGGGGATTTGAAAATAAAACCGTCTGCGTCAGAGCTGTGGGTGATAAAAGCATAGGTTTCTCTTTCAGGATTCTCTGAAGCTAGAAAGTATAAATTACACACACTCATCAAAACTTTTCATGTCAAATGCAAAGAGTAAAATTAGAAGCCACATTAAGAACCCAGCCATGCAGCAACTGGCTGACAGATGTGGCAGGCGGATGGTTAAGAGATTACATGGTTGGAGCTGGCAATTGACTGCATGTGTCCCTGGCAGAGAGGACGTGCAGCAAACATATCATCAGACACGGAAAACATGCAGCCCCGGAAAGAGGGAACACGCACATCGAACCGCCTGCAATGCTTTCAAAGCTACACATTTTCCCACTAAACGGCTATTTCAGAGAGCTAAAGGGGCTTATTCCCCCCTTAAGAACGAGGAGTTAATCTCCAAGTTCAGAGCCAGAAACCTGTCATATTAAATCCCAGTGAAGGCCAACATTCTTTCCAACTTCCCTCCTCACGGTGCAGCTGAGTTTTCCAGCGATCCACAGGCTAAGTAGCTGTCACACCAAACAGCCGTTCGTCACCGCCGTGGGGGTCTGTGGGATTCCAAGCTGGGGACCGCTTTCTTGGCATGTTGGGCTCCCTTTGGGAGAAGAAGCCTGGGGAGCATGAGGGGGACAGGCTGACCGGCCAGGAGGGGCTGGGGAGGGGGCCGTCCCGGTTTACACAGCACCATGAGGTCGCAGTCTTAGTCCCCTGCAAAGGCGTCAAGCACCCTGGTGGAAACGTGTCCCAGGCTTTGCCTCTCAGAATTTGATTCCTATCCCTCAAAGCTGCAAATCACCAAAACAAGGGAGAGCTGTGAGTGAGCTGAGAGGGGGAAGCCGCTTCCGTGGGAGGGAGAGCGGTGCCACCAGGGTCCTGTTGGGGGTGAGAGTTGGGCCACCCGGCTGACCTGGTCATTTTCATTTCGCTCCCTTAGACAAGCAGGAGGGGCTGGTACGAGACGAAGCTGCTGGGTCTCAGTTCCCAAGTCCTCTCTCTTTATGAATCGCTTGTAGCCGTTTAAGCCTCTCTTTGGGAACAGCGGGCTCCACTGTTTCTCTGGTGTCCAGGGTGTGTCCCGTGGGTGACCCAGGGTGGGTGGAGAAGGGAGGCCCCTGTGACACATTCTTGTTTCAGGCGCAGCTGCCTTCTCTCAAAGGGGACTGGCGGATTTCAAGAAACCAACCACAAATCAAAATTTGGTGGCGGGGCGGGGGGGGCACAACCTCTGCTCGCACACCCCACAGAGGCTTAGCTCTTTAGAAATGTTTAAACCAAAAAGTGTCCCTAGTGGCCATTTGGTGGATGCTGAACCCAAAAGCGTGTCTGCTTGTGAGAATGGCTACTGCGCACCAGGTCTCAGCTGGGCACTGGGCACGGGGCAGAGAGGACGTTTTGGGTGTTGTGGTCCAGGAGCTCACAGTCCGGCAGGGAGACACACGCGACACCAGAATGTTCTCCTGCCCCAGGCTCTGAAAGTCAAGGTGTTTCTCACCTCCCCATCTGAGCTTAGTGTTCAATCTGTCACCTCCCTGCCTGTGCGTGACCCACTACCTGACAGCTTCTAGGGGTGTTTCCTGGTTGTCCACTTCCCTAAGGCCCTACCAAGTAGAGAGTTCCAGCTCAGAGTTCCCCAGGGGATCGCCCTCCGCCTGCCCTTTGCCGCTGAGATGTGGAACGCTGTGGGCAAGCAGAGCTGTGAGCTACCTGGGGACACGGGCAATGCTGGCAGCTGGGTATCTGAAGGCCTTCAGTTTAAGAACCGTAAATCTGAATGATGGTCGTCCCTGTGAAGAGCGCTCTTCTTCAGGATGCCGTGAGGGACAGGCAGGGTTTCCAGGCACCGACTAGGTGGTGGTGGTGGTTTCGTGCTCGATACAGCAGGGACCAGAATGCCTCGTCCTGCCTCCCAGACCATAAAAGATACAGACAATGAACAGAAATATGGACACCGTGTGGCATAGGAAAAGGGAAACCGTTCTGGAGAAAAGAAATCAGGAAAGTGGGGACCAGAGGCATGGGACTGGTGGGGGCGGTCATTACAGATAGAGCGGCCCGAGAAGGCCTCACGGAGAAGGTGGCGGGCAGAACGTGGACGTGGAGGTGAGGAAGCAAGCTGCTTGGTCAGCAGGCTGTCCTTGAAGCGCTTTCCCCGTGAAGGGCAGGGCCCCTGAGGGCGGAGCCAGGCCTTACAACCAACAGGGGGCTGGAGTGGCTGGAGGGAGTGCGGGGGCCTGAGGACGTGAGGCTGGAGGGGCAGGGCCAGGTCATGGCCTGCTGCTCTCAACAGAGGAGGACCGTGGGCAACTGGCCTCCCATGGTAAGGGTCCCCATGTGACCTCAGGGGCTCCCTGCAGAGCAGGAACCAAGGCGGGGGCCACCGCAGCAATGCAGGCAAGAGGCCAGGGTCTCGGGCTGGACACTAGCACGTTTTGAGTAGACAACCTTGATGGGAGGTGCGAAAAAAAGCAATCAGGGATCATGTGAAGGTTATTGGGCAGAGCACCTGGGTAGATGATTGCTCAGAGGTAGGGAGCCTGGCAGGCACGGGGGTGATTGGAGCGAAGATGGAGATGCCCACTAAATGTCCAGGTGAGGATGTCAGGTGGGCAGTTATATGTACGTGCCCCACGTTTAGCAGTGAGGCTCTGGACGGGGACAGAATGTTGGGCTCATCCGTGCTAGGGACTGTACGTGGAGAAGCCCTCCCAGAGGAGTGGGCGTGGCGGGAAGAGGCCGGCCCGAGCCCAGAGGGCGGAAGACATTAGGCCTACTTTACCCTCAAGGTCTCACAGGCATGTCCAGCCTTTTGGCATCTCTGGGCCACACTGGAAAAAGAAGAGTTGTCTTGGACCACAATTTTAAAACATTGAGACACATAATCACAAAAAAAAATCTCATAATATTTTAAGTAAATTTACAATTTTGTCTTGGGCCTCGTTCATGGCCATCCTGAGCCGCATGCGGCCCACAGGCCACAGGTAGGACATGCCTGGAAGTCTCTTGTTCAAGGCTGCATGTGCTGGTCTGCTCAGCCTCTCCCAGCTCCTGCAGCCTGAGGAAGCAGACCCCAGCCCATGCTGCCTTCTTTATGGGGCTTTTTCTGGGCCGTGAGTAGCAGTTATGGCCATGGCCCAGTGCTGCCTGCTTGGGGCCGCGGTGGGTGGGGGGGCTGCTCACCGGCCTGAGTAGACCCGCCATGCTGCCACCCAGGCACTAGTGCTCAGCGTGGCCCAAGGCCGGTGAGTGGCTGTGCAGCATGTGCTTCCCCCCGGTCCCTGGATGCTCCCGTGGAAGGCTGAGCCTCCTCTCTCTCTGGCCTCAACCCCCAGGACAAAGGTTGGAGAAGGGTTTCTCAACTCCCCATCTGCCTTTCCCTTCTCGGGACCCTCTCCCACTGGGCAGCTTGGCGTCCTGGTTATATGTTCCCGGGGCTGTTTCCTCGGGCAGGCAGTCTCATTGCTAGAAACCAGGCACCTGGAGATTTCTCTAGACTTTTAGATTCCCACGTTAGAGGGAAACTTTTCATCACCTAAAACCATGCTGGAAAGTATTGACGGTGAAAATCCATGGATCTGGTGTTCGCTTTTTGTGTTGTGTTGTTAAACCTGTGACCAGACAGGATATGGGTCCTAAACCTTTTCCCTGGGGCCACCTGGGGTGGCTCAGGGTTTGAAAGCCCAGCTTCAGGACTTGCTTCACAACACCCCTGACCTTGGGTGTTACTCAGCCTCTTGGTACCTCACTCTCCTCATCGGCGAGATGGGAATAACAGACATCCTGGCTCACAGGGTTAAATGCATTAATGTGTCAGTGTCTTAGAATAGTGCTGACATATAATGACACTAAATCCCAGTGACTATTATTTCTGGCAGTGACAAATGGACAGAGCCCTCTTGCCTAAACCAAGTTGGAACCATAGTCAGAAAATAGAAAGTTTTACATTATTTAAACCTGGTCATTTGCATATGAAGAGTCCTGTCATGTTAAATTACAGCACTAAGGGACCAAACAGAGACCTGTTTTGTGTTACCTGACCAGCTCTCCTGCGTGTTAAAATACGGCTTCGCCAGGTGTACTTGGGTGCTGGATGAGTTAAGATAATCTCATCCCGTGAATGAAATCCAAGTTCAAAATCTAAAGGAACAGAAGCTAGATCGTAAGGCAGCTGGGCAGGCAGGAAACTGCCCACATTCTGGCATTTTCTTTTCACCACCAGACTTTCTCCCATGTCCTCAGAATCTGTCACTGTGGGGACAATCAGGACAGAATAGTTCTTGACTTGGAAGCTGGTTCCAGAGACTCAGTGAGCAGAGCAAAGTCTCTGTGCAGGGCTCACGTGTATGTGGCTGCTGGGAAAACCGGCTGTGCGTCTGGCCGCCCCTGGCCGGAGGGGCCCAGGTGGCCCAAGTGGGTGCTGAGCCCGTGACCCCACACTGTCTGGCCTGGGGCCAGCTCCCTGATGCAGTCAGAGACAGTCTTTCCTAGAGAAAATTCTGACTTTTCCTGGGTGTCTATAACTGCAGTCATCATTAGCCTGCTCACAGTTTTGTCATTTCTGCTTCCATCCGTGTAAAATTCAGGAGCCAAGGACAGGCTGCAGCCCTGGGCCACCTACTTCAGTCTCCGCGGAAGCAAGAACACCTGGGAAGGCATAAGTGTGAGGTTCTGGTTCACTTTTCTTTTCAAATAAGTGTTAAAACAAAAACATAACAATTAAAATAAAAATATTTGTCTCTGTACCACCAAGGTCCCTTGCTTACCTTGAATGTCCCATCCTAATGCCTGGGGACATGCTGTGCTGGAGGTTTCCATTCCAGACCTGGGAGATCCCTTAGAATCACCCAGCCACAGTGAAAAGCTGAAGGGGACTCCGTACGAAGCAAGGCCCTGCCCGCCCTCAGCCTGAGTGGACTCGGAGTCGCATCCTGACTCCCCGACCAGGGGGTCACCCGCAGGCCTTCCCAGAACCCTTTGCTCCCTTGCTTTCCCCAGGATCCCAATTCCTATACACCAGAGGTCTCTCTCCCACTCTCCCTGGTCCCCTGGGTACTCTAGACACCCTCCGGCTTCGGCACCTCCCCCTTGCTGCTGTGATACCATCTTTCTACGATCCTCCACACCCAGCTGGACCCACACTTCCAGATGGCTCTCTGTGGGCCACCCAGGGAATCAAAGGGGAAGGAAACCCAGCCCAGCCTCACAGGAGCAGCACTTGGCCTTGGCCTCCACCACACTCCCAGGGCTGCCCAGCGTCCCGGAAGGAACTTTCTGCAAGGCCAGGGTGTCTGATTACTTTGAGAGCCAGACCCCAGGGAAGACGTCCTCTCAGATTTGGGTGTTTCACTGGGTGCTCTAGGGCTGGGGCTCTATCAGCTGGTCCCAGCAATTAGGTTCCGTGGAATTCTGGTGTTCCTCGAGATGTTCTAGAGAAGTGGGCTCTGTGGTCAAGGACAATTGGGCAGCACTGCAGACTCTTATTGCCTTCTAGAGCATTGTTACCATGTTAGCTTATAAAGGACTCGACAAGATTCCAGAGCAGAGAGATTTGTTTGGCCCAGCACATCCCCAGGTCGTTTGATCTAAACTTTTTCCTTGCAGAACGCAATTGGAGGTGGTAGAGAGCATTTGAGACAGACTGATTTTTCAGAGATGGTAACAATTTCTGATAATTGCATGTTGGAAGCCTTCCTTCTCTCTCTCTCCCAGAGGAAACTTAACCAAAGGAAAAAAATAAAATAAAATTTCTGGCCTCAAAGAGAAGTAAACAGCTCGTGCTGGTGAATTCCAGAAGCAAGTATTCTTTTTTCTTGTATGCATCTATGAGAGAGAGAGAGAGAGAGAGACCACAGAGACTATGTAAATATAATTTGTTCTAAGTAGAGTCCCTTCAACATTTTCCATGAGGTAGCAGGAGGTCATTGTGAGGCCAGCTGTCCAAATATGGCTGCCAATTCCCTTGAGTCAGCAAAGTGTATTTAAAAAATGATCTTTGGGACAGACATTTCTTGCCACACATTCTAGCAAGTATCACCAAATGCATGGGATCTTATATTTAGACCTGTGGTTTTCAAGCTTTTTTTACAAAGCATGAAAACCCCCTTTTTTCAAAGGAAATCTTACTCCAAACCCTCCCTCCTGCCCCACACAGGCTCCTGCGGTATCTTCAGGAAACCCCAGGAATCTAGTCTGGAAACCTGTGGTCTGTGCTCCGCTGCTCCCAGTGCTGCTCCCAGACCAGACGCTTCCGCATCACCTGGGTGCTCTTAGGAACACCGCCTTGGCCCCACACCCCCCAAACACACCGACCGAATCTGATTTGTGCGATCATTAAAATTGAAGCGGCAGGTTGAGGGGATCTACTGCTGAATATTTTTGCCTCTGTTGCATCATTCTAAATACGTAGATGAGGCTTCTTGGAAAACAGTCTGGGAATTTTAGGCTCCCACCCCAGCAACAGCTCTACGTGGGGTGATCCGGGCTAGCCATCATTCACTCAATGCTTCTCTCTGCACCTTCGAGTCTGTGACCTCCCCCACCCCCTGCAGCTGGGACAGAAGTGAGGGCTGCCTCAGAAAAAGGTGAAGGGAGAGCAGAGTGACTGGAACCCGAGTTCCTGGGTTTGAACCCCACACTCCCACCCCCCTCTGGGTGGACTTGGGCAGGGCAGGTAAGGTTCTGTTAAGGTTCAAATGGGGTGGGCGATGATGGCGATGGTGAGGACGATGTATGTGTTGATGGGTGGAGCACCTAGAATCGCCGAGGCAGTGAGCTGGCCAGGAGGAGCTAGACCCCCGTGGTGGAGACGGGGGGAGGACTCTTTAAGGAAGGCACAGAGGAAACCCCGGCTGTCGGATAGGCTCTGTTACACAGGGTCACAGAGAGCTCACCACTGGGTTCTTTCAAATAGTCCCGTCATGGGAGGTATGGTCAGAAGAACAAATACAGTTTAAATGTTTTCATTTACTTGTAACTTAATTTTAGGCTGAGAGCCAGAAAAATCTGTTTCTGCTGGGGCTTTTCCACTTATCAGCTCACTGATCTTGGGCTCGTAGTGCCCTCAAGGATTGACATCATCCTCCCTCCCTGTCCAGGGTCAGGCTGGTCATCGGCCCCATCGAGCTCACAGGGATCCTGGAGGCTCCGTGGTGAGGACAGATGCGAGGCTGTGAGTGTCCAGAGCTCCCTCACATCAGGGGCAAACGAAGGATTCCCAGTCCCTAGTCAGGCCTCCGGAGAAGGAGAACACGCAGGGCCTCCTGCCCTTCCTGGCTAGGGCCGTGTAGGAAACAGAGCACAAAAGAGGAAAGTGCTCGAAAGAGTGGAGAACAGGCAAGAAGTGTTATTCTGGTCAGGGCTTCGCCCATGCACACGTTCTCTCAATTCTGTAAAGCACCAGGAGAGTCACATGTACCCCAGCCCTTCTCACCTAGGATAAAAGTGAGGTCCCCACTAGAGCCAAGGCCAGGCTGCTGAGGGGCTCCCCAGGCAGCAGTTGCAATGCACCCCGAGCTGTGAGCCCTGCTGGGCCCGGGGCACAGGCTGGGCCAGCGCGCATGCAGGGGCCACCTTGAGCTGACCTCAGCAGGGTGGTGCTGGCGCCAGGAAGCCTTTCTGCATTGCGCTTGGAGTCTCTGCAGCCTCTCTGATTTCTTGGCACGATGAACTGCTTGATCTCAGTCCAGCAACTTGCTCTTATAAACAAGAGGGGGGGAAATGTAAAAAGAAAAGTTGTGAAAAACAGATAGAGGGAATTAGGTCACCCTAGAAATTCTAAGACATCAGCAAAGCTCTTGTGTAGCATGATTTAATTCAGCCACCTCTGACCACAGTCAGGCCTTAAAGGTACAGGCAGAGCAGAGTCAAGATGTCACGGGGCAGGCAGGAAGAAGGTCAAGGTCATTGACAGCTCG
>PVKM010035816.1:0-15034 GCA_004027735.1 Carollia perspicillata | reverse complement strand
GGAGCCTGGTGAGGGCGTGAGGGCGGCAGGTCGGGTACACCGTGTCCTTTGGGCTCTTCCATGTCACAGGACCTGTGTGTTGGTGTTTCCAAGAGACAACTTGCTGGCCAAGCTGTAGAGTGGCTGTAGAAGCCAATAATCCAGCTCCTCCCTCCCTACCATAAGGTTGAGAACAATGCTTATGTGCCTGGCACTAGTCTATGGTCCGTGCATTTAAGCCTCACAACAACCCTGGGAGGTAGGTACTATTATAATTCTCTTAGTTCTACAGATGTGGAAACTGAGGCACAGAAAGGTTAAGTGACCGGGCTCAGTATCACACAGCTGGGGAGTAGGACAAATGGCATTTGAATAGAGATTCTTGCCCACTACGGTGTGCTACTTCCCAATCCCTTGGTTGTAGCCTTGTTTAGAGTCAAGTCGTACTGCCCTTTCGATGGGCTCTCAGAGGGCTGTGAGAAGTCACTAACACTTTAGTATGAGTCAGTCAACCTCTCCTTGCCACTGAAGAATATTTCTACGGCTTATAGAAGTATTGTAGTGTAGGAATTAAGTAGTCGGGCTCTGGAGTCATAATGCCTGAAATTGAAGTCCAGTGCCACTTCCCAGCTGTCAGACTTTGGCAAATGACATCACTATTCTGGGCCTCAGTTGCCTCATCTGTGAAGTCCCCATTTTCCTGATGAGGAAACCAAGAGGCACACCCACCAACTTTAGAACCTGGGTTTGAGCACCTACCGCCTCCACAAAGATGAGGAACCAAAAACAGGTTCTGTGAGAGGGAAGTCCAGGACTCCACAGGCCTAGGGGGGTGTCCTGGGAGCTGGGCCTCAGGGCTCGAATGCCAGGGGATGGGATGTCTCCAGTCTCCACACATTTGTGCGGAAGGAAGGGGGCACCGGAAGCCTGAGGCCCATCTGTGCAGGGACAGCAAGGCGACCCGAGGGTCGGACAAGCCAGGTGCTACTGCATGCTCCTGTCCTTCAGGGCACCTTCCCTTCCTGCCTGACGGAAGCGCAGACCCCTGGGACAGGACGGGTGCCCGATCCTGGCAAGGCTGCTGGGCAGCCCCAAGTGGGAACGGGAGCCGGGGCCCCCACTCCGGTCAGTAGAGGCTTTGTTCTGGGGGAGTGGGGGAGACACCCTCGCTCTGGCCCTGCTGGTCCTTGGGGCAACCCCAGCTGCATTCCATCTCCTGGCTACCCAACTAGACCTGCTGTTAAAATACTGAAAAACCTTCCAGTTTTTGGTAAATACCCCCTTCTGATGCCCAGTCCCTCCCCTAGGACCCTTCAGGCCCCCCACGTCCCAGCCCAGGGACTTTTCCTGATCGAGTCCTGGGAGACTTCCCCATCTGATCAGTGGAGGGTCTAGCCAATATTCGATATCTTCCCTGGCTCAGCATCGATGCCAATCCCTTCAGCCACAAGTTCAGGGTCCTCGGCTGTGGGTACCCATTCCGCACAAACACCTACGCATACTTCAAAGCCCTGCCTCGATATCACTTTCTTCAGGAAGCTCTCCAAAATATTTTCACCACCCCGAGCGAATGGCTCCTCCCACTCCCCGGGCTCCCAAGTATCTGGGACCATTTGGCACTTTGTTCTAACCCTCTGCACGCAGGCCCTTCTCCCCACCAGCGTGTGAGCACCCGATGCCAGGGACCATGTTCTGCTCATCTCTGCAGCCTCAATTCCAATGGCCAGTGCCCAGCACAATTCACAGAAAGACGAACGTTCATATGCTGTGGTGATGTTGGGAATGTTTGGTCCTGTGCATCTCCTGTGGCCCAAGGACCACAGGCTGTCATTCCCATAGGACCTGAGTGCCACCAGTCGTGCACTGGGGCCCTGCTAGCTGGGGGCCAAGGCTGGGGTGGGGGGCGGGGAAGGTGAGAACAGGATGTGAGGCCGGGGGTGCAAGGTCAGCAGGGCCTGTTCTCACGCTCTCTGGTCTCTGGGCCAAAGAGGAGTGATCCTCCATCTGTCTGGGCCGGCTGCGCCTGCCCAGCTGGAGGGAGGGAGATTTGCGGGTGGAGCCGGGGTGGAGCCGGGCGAAGCCCAGAGTGATCAGGGGGAGGAAAAACAGGCGCTTGGTGTTATTGTTACAGAACCATTAAATACTACTTATAAACAAGCCAGGAGGGCTCTAGGAGTGGGGGGACAGCGGGGCTACAGAGGTGAGAGAGGGTCAAGGCAGCGCGGTCCGGGCCCGGTCCTGGAGGGGGCTCAGGCTGCGGTCACTGGAGGGGCTGGGCTGGCGGAGGCCTGGTTGCTTGTGGAGGCCTCGTAGCTTCACCAGCAGCTCCTGGACGAAGTCCTGAAGACAGGGGGGAGGGTGCTGAGAACACAGGGAGGGGTGGGGTCCCTGCCCAGCCCAGCCCCTCTGACCTGAGTCCCTGTTCCTGCCTCCTGGTCACTGAGGGGGTGAAGGTGAAATTAGGGAGAGGGAGAGGCTGGAAAGACAGAGAAGACTAAGGGAGAAAGAGGTACAAGGAATGAGAGAGATGGAGACAAAGACAGGAAGAGAGACGGGGCGGTAGGGGGCGGGGAGAGAGAGACAGAGACCAGGACACAGAAACAGAGAGACGAAGGGACAGAGACACAGAGCCACAGGGAGACCTCTAACACGTCTCCCAGGCCAAGAGATCGCCAGGAGGGTCCCCAGGGACGGAGGCCTGAGCCTCCAGGGCGGACAGACACACAATGACGTGTGTCCCTCAGGCAGCCCAGAGCTAGTTAGAGAAACATGAATATTTTTCCCTTTTAAAGCAGGGAAGGAAGTGGGAGGGGTTGGGCCTGCTCAGCTTCAGGGCCTGGAAGGGTGGGGGGGGGGGCCTCCCAGAGGTAGGGAGAGAGCCCCAGGGTGAAGGAGGCAGCCACAGGGGAGAGAGAGCAGCAGCAGCAGCGGCAGACAGAGCACAGCAGAGGGAGAAACAGGAGACAGAGGGGGAGCGTCTCCGCGGGGAGGAGATAATGGAGGCCAGTGGCAGATGGGGAGAGAGGAGACCAGGAGGGAGGAAGATAAAAGACACCACTGGAGAGGGAAAAGGGCTCCCCAGAGCTCCTTCTGCAGGCCCTGAGCCTGTGTCCCCAGGGACCCCCGCCCCCATCGGGGCGCAGGGGGCCAGAACAGGGCCTATAAGGGGGAAAGGAACACTCACCTCTGTGGGGTTGGGGCAAGATTTCAGGAGCTCCTAAAAAAAAAAAAGTAAATGATTGGCAACACCTCCACCCCTCAAGCCCCTTCCCTCCCCAACAAAGCCTCCAGCAACAAGACTATGAAGTCAGACTCCAAGGTGGACTTCCCACCTGGCCTCAAGGGAGGAACACCATCTGAGGGCCCCATGAAATAACTGGGGGCCAGGCTGAGTCAAGAAGCTCTAGGTCCAGAGCAGGCAAGAAGGTCACACGGAATTTCTTGCCTCTGGGAGGGCACAGGCCATGGAAGCCAGACTGCCGGGCCTTAACTCCCAGCTCCGTCCCTTCTGAGCTGTGTGACCCTGGGCAAGGGACGACATCTCTCAGATGCTCCTGTTCCTCCTCTGGAAAATGGAGACCAGTGCCTCCTTCATGGGGTTCTGTGAGGACTGCATAAGTTAATAAGCATAAAGCGACTGAAATAGTGCCTGGTACTCGGTAAGCCCTCGATAACCCTGGTAACCATCGCCATGGCTGTTAGGGAGGGGCAAGGTGAAGGACTGGGACAGCTTTCCCTTCCACCTACCTGGATTTTGCGGCTTCTGTCCTCTTCACTCTCGAATTCCAACAACTCATCAATGTTGACTTCATCAGGCATGTCTGCCTCCTAAGGCGGGGAGGGAGGGCTGGTCAGGGGCCCTATCCCCTCCCTCCCACGCCTTTGTCCAGGGGCTCTGCAGGAGCCCCGTGGCCCCAGGGAGCAGCTGGCGGGTTCTGGAGTGATAATGTGGCAGTCAGGGACAGCACCGCCCGGCGGGACATCTGGGTGTTGGGGGGAGGAGTGACAGATGGGTTGACAGAGGCCCAGGGCCTATACCGACTGGAATGCCTGGGCCCTGGGGACCTTAGGGCTGGCATGGGTCTCTCTGCTTGGCCCCAGTTCCAACAGTGGCAAGCAGGCCTGGTCGAGTTTTGGAATGTGAGATTCCGGGATTCTGCAGAGGGGCTGGCTCTGCCCTTTCAAGGAAAAGTCTAAAAGCCAGGCGCAGAGGATGGGAGCAAGGGGCCAGAGCCTGCTAGGGTGGGCCCCTTGCCCCAGGGGACAGGAAGGAGCACAGGGGGCCAAAGTGTGCCCCTCGTGTCCACGGAGATGCGGAGATGACCACCGAGGCCCCCCAAAGTGTGTGGGATGAGCCATGAACTCGCCCTTGAGTAAGAAGGAGATTCCTAGCATGGCCTCTGGGGCCAGAGAACCACTCAGGCTGGCTCAGCATCCATGCATGGGACAGAGCCCAGCTGTCTGAGCAAGAGATCTCAAGAGACTCCAGATTTCTTCCTCCCCCAGCCAAAGTTCTGCTAACTTTAGTGCAGCCTTCAGGCCTGGGTGGCCCGCATTCGGTAAAGGTATGGAGTGTCTGTTAGCTGGTATCTCTGTGCCACGGGCCCGGGCCAGCGTGGGGATGCAGAGGTATGTGGCATCACATGCGTGGCCTGCACAGGAGCACAGGAGTGTGTGAGGTGTGTGGTTCTGGCTTCACTGTGTTTTGCTCATCCTCAGGTGTCACGGGCAGCCATAGTGCCACTGCCGGAGGGTGGTCTCACAGGGTGTCACCTACCACTAGCAACCGGACTTGTCTGTCCCTCTGCATGGACCCACGTGTGCCTGAGAACAGAGAGACCCCGCGTCACTCTGAGGGGCCCTAGCTTCTACCGCCTTCACACTGTGCTCAGGATTTCGGCTTCTTATGTTTCTCTGTACTGCTGTGACCTGGGACTATATTTTGTGGCATTGTGTGTGTTGTATAACAAGAATGCCTTCAATCAGAGACTCCAGTGAAATGTGTGTGTCTGTCTGTAGCCTACGTGTCAACATATGAGGCTCTAGGTTATACCCTGTGTGCCTGGGGAGCTGTAGTTTCTGCCATTGTATGTCCATACGTACCTACAGCCTACACTGTTTTCTGTCTGGGCGTAACTAGCATTTCTGTCGTGTTACGTCTGAGGGGCTGCAGCACACGTCATGTGGTCATTGTTTTTGCCTTTAAGGAATATGGTATCACTTAGTTGTAGCTGTGGTAGCCTGTGCTGTACTGGTCCTACAGCTTGTGCTGGTGTATATCTAGGAAGAGCTGTAACTAGAGTCGTTTTGTGTGGGTGTAGTTGTGATGAGTACCTGTGGCTATGGCTTGTCGCTGTGCACGTCTGTGAATGCTGTTGCTTCCTTTCCTATGCATCTCTGTATGGTTGTATCTCCGCAGTCACCATGCCTATGTTTGGCTTTAAGACGTCCCCTCCCCCCGGCCCTTTCTCTAGACAGGGCTGCTCCGATTCCCCAACTTTGCCTCCTCACCCCCCAGATGGTCCTCCTCAGATGTTTGGGCACATGTCTGGTGACTCCAGTGTGTGTCTCTGTGTCCACAAGCAGAACGCCACCAAGGGTGGATGGCAGGGCCAAAGAGTCTAACGAGTGCCTGCCCCCTGGGTGTGCCTGTTCAACAGTGAGCGCGAGCAACCAAAGACCCCGAGGACACAGGATGCCCAGGACCTCCTCTGTGCCCCCGCACCCCTCCCCGTCTCACCCTGCCGCGGTACAGCTCCTCCAAGCGCCCGTCGATCCACTTCTCCACGTCCAACCGCCGCTGCAGCTCCCGCCGGTCGTACTTGACTGTGACACGCGCGTGTCGTTTTTGCAACCCCCCAGGGCTGCCCCCCGGCCCGCGGGCCCGAGTCGGAGCCTGCAGCTTGCTCAGCACCCGCTTGCCCAGCCGCTGAGCTGCCATCGCGTCCTGGCCCCGGGCCCCCGCGCTGCGCTGTACGCCCTCGCCTCGCGTCTAGGGGGGCCTCTTACTGGGCGGGGCGGGGCCGGCCGGGGGCGGGGGCTCGAGCTCTCCGCGGGGGGCGGAGGGGGGCGGCCCCGCCCCAGACGCCCGGGGCCTCAGTTTCTCAGCTTGCAGCGGGAGGACCGGCCGCTACGCGAAAGTGAAGTCTGCCTCCCGGCAGGGCTCAGGTATGGGCGGGGTCCGGGAGCCCCAGGCCGGGCTGGGTGTCTCCGGCTCCTGGGGACTGGACCCAGGGGGCGGGGTCCAGGGACAGGCTTCAGAGAACCGGCCTGTCTGCGCCCTCTGGCGGTTGCAAGAAACGGAACAGGAGCCCCCATGCCGCCTTTCTTTGCCATGGAACATCAAGCCATGGTACTCAACACATCATTTGTTAGTTGTTTCATTTATTCATTCATCTGTGCATTGCATTTATCCATCCATTTACTCACTCACTCTACAAATATGCATTGAGTGCTGCTCTATAGCAGGCACTGTTCTAGGCACTGGGGATAGAGCAGTAGGGAACAAAAAAAAATAAAAAAAAATAAAAAAACAAGCCCAGCCCTCAGGGAGTTGACATTCTTGTGGTGGAAACAGGCAGAAGCACAAGTATATACAGTAAATTATTCAGGTTTTTAGAGTATCATAAGTTCTATGCAGAAGTAGGAAGCAGAAAAACAGAAACAGAGTAAGGGCGGGGTTGTAGTTTTGACAAGGGTGACCAGAAAATTCCCTTACTTCACAGGTCTTCCCACTTCTAATCATAGGCAGTAAGAATCATACTTTAAAACTTAAATTTGGCCATGTCCTTCCCCTGCTTAAAACTAGCCATAACTTGCCCTGGCTGGTGTAGCTCAGTGGGTTGAGCGCGGGCTGCGAACCAAAGGGTCAGTGGTTTGATTCCCAGTCAGGGCACATGCCTGGGTTGCGGGCCGGGTCCCTAGTGGGGGGCCATGTGAGAGGCAACCACACATTGACGTTTCTCTCCCTCTCTTTCTCCCTCCCTTCCTCTCTCTCTAAAAAATAAATAAATAATCTTTTTAAAAAAACTATCCATAACTTGGCAATGATTTCTTAGATATTGTCGACATAAAAAAACACTCAAACTTGTAGAGAATCTTTATGAGTTTGAGCCACACTGAGGACATATGTCAGGGAGCAAGATCCCGAAATGCTTTAGAGAATAACAGCTTTGAAGCTCCTTACATGTATTGGAGATTAAGGAGGGAACTGAGGAACATGCCATGAAGGTGAGAGAAAGCGATGTAGGGGCTGGATTACAGAGTCAAGACCCTGTGTTCTCTCAAGGGTGATTAAGTTTATTTCAAAGGTGCGTTAACCTTGATACACAGAAACAATGGACAGGGCTTAAGGCCAAGATAAACCTTTTACTAAAACGTTACAGGCCTGGGCCTCTCTATCCACAATGACCTGCCCAACGAGGACTTTATGATCAGATTACCCTGTGAGGTTGCTTTTTTTCATCCACCAATGATACCCAATTTATCTTTTTTTTTTTTCTTTTGTTGCTCGTGCCTTTTTATAATATTGTGGACTAAAAAAAAACAAACAGCAAAAAAGGTCTTTTATGGAAAGTAACCTCACAGGGTGATCTAAAATTAAATGCCTACCTGGGCAGGTCGTGGTGAGTAGTCAGGCCCAGACCTATAACTCTTCATTTATTTTATTTTTTAAACATTTTGTTTATTTATTTATTTATTAGAAAGAGGGGAAGAAAAAGGAAGAGAAACATCGATGTGAGAGAGAAACATCAATCAGTTGCACCCTGACCAGGGACCACACCTGCAACCCACGCATGTGCCCTGACCAGGAATCAAAGTGGCAAAATTTGGCTTTGCAGGACTGACATCCAACTGAACCACACCCATCAGGGGAGGCCTATGACTTTTTCAGAAAAGGTTTATCTTTGCCTTACGCAAGCCTTGTCCATTGTTTCTGTGCACCTAGCTTAACACACCTTTGAAATACCTCTTTTCAGAATGCCCCTCCTAATACCTAGTCACCCTTGCAGACCCCTCCCTCCATAACGTCTCCTGTAATCTGATCCCACCTTGCTTTCTCCCATCTTTGTGTAATCTTCCCTGCTTAATTTCAAATACATGGAAGGAACTGCGGAACTGTTATTTTCCAGAGCATCTGAAATCTCATTCCCCGCCTATGTTGTCAGTTTGGCTGAAATAAAACCTTATAAAAATTCTCCCTAGGTCTGGACATTCCTTACATCATCAAGAAAGTGAAAAGAAAATAGTGCAGGTCATATATCTGATAGGGCACTTGCACCTAAAATAAATAAAGTCATGCGACTCAATAACCCAATTTAAAATGGACAAAAGATCTGAATAGACATCTCCCTAAGAAAAATGTGTAGAAGGCAGCAGGCACATTGCCCTGACTGGTGTGGCTCAGTGAGTTGGCCATCGTCCTGCAGAGCAAAGTGTCACCAGTTCGATTCCTGGTCTAGGCACATGCCTGGGCATGGGCTAAGTCCCCAGTGAGGGCACGGGACAGAAGCAACCTGTCCATGTTTCTCTCGCATTGATTTTTTCCCCCTCTCTTTCAGCCTCTTTCCCGCTCTCTCTAAAACTGAATAAATAAAATCTTTAACAACAACAACAAAGGATAATAAGCACATTAAAAGATGTTCGACATTACCAGTTATCAGAAAATGCAAATCAAAACCACAATGAAACACCACAAAAAATGTGTATATGAATAATGTTCATAGCAGCCCAAAGGTAGAAACAACCCAGCCATCAACTCATGAATGAATAAATAGAAGTGGTATAACCATACCATGGAACGTGATTTATGAATAAAAAGAAATGAAGTACGAACACTTGCTACAACATGGACAAAACTCGAAAACATATGAAAGAAGCCAGACACAAAAGGCTACATGTTGTATGACTATATAAAATGTTAAGAATAGGAAAATCCGTGTGCAGAAAATAGATGGAGCTTGCTGGGGGCTGAGAGAAGTGACGGGCGGGGCAGCGACTGCTCAACAGTGTGGGGTTTCTTTGGAGGGTGATGGAATTTTCTAGAATTGATTGTGGTGGTAGTGGCACAACTCCATAAACACAGTAAAAACCATTGAATGGCACACTTTAAAAGGGTGGACTGCATGGCGTGTCACATCTCAATAAAACTGTTATCTATTTATTTTATTTTATTTTATTTGTTAGTCAAGTACAGTTTTCTGTCTTTTACTCCCGTCCCAGTCCACTGCCCCAGTGCTCCCCACCTCCCTCCCATTTCCACCCCCCCCCTTAGTTTTTGTCCATGTGTCCTTTATACTTGTTCCTATAATCCCTTCCCTTTTTCCCCTGAAATTTTCTCCCCTCTCCTCTCTGGTTACTGTCAGCCTGTTTTCTATTTCAATGTCTTTGATTATATTTTGCTTGCTTGTTTGTTTTGTTGCTTAGGTTCCTGTTATATATTTTTTTAAAAACCTGCCCACAGCTCCTCATTGCCCTGAGGCTGAAGGCCAAGTTCCTGAGTTTACACTCAGAGCTCCAGGCACGGTCCCGTCTCAGCAGCTGTGCACTGGCAGCTCCCTCGGTCGGGAAAGCTCTTCCCACAGTAACAGCAACAGAGCTCACTCCTTCGTCTTCCTCAAATGTCACCTGTGGAGTGAAGTCTTCCTTAACCACCCTGCTTTTACTCTTTCTACTTACTGTCTGTTTTCCAACTAGTGCTGTCCCAACGGGAGGGCAGTAGGAGTGGTCCACCTTGGGTACAGGCAAAACGTGATATACTGTCCTGGCTGGTGTGGCTCAGTGGGTTGAGTGCGGGTCTGCGAATCACAGGGTCACCGGTTCAATTCCCAGTCAGGGCACATGCCCGGGGTGTGGCCAGATTCACAGTGGGGATGCACGAGAGGCAACCACACATTGATATTACTCTTCCTCTCTTTCTCCCTCCTTTCCCCTCTCTAAAAAATAAATTAAAATCTTTTAAAAAGTAATTCTTGCTTTAAAAAGATTTTATTTATTTATTTTTAGAGAGGGGAAGGAAGAAAGAAAGAGAGGGAGAGAAACATCAAATTGTGGTTGCCTCTTGTGCATCCCTTCTGGGGACCTGGCCCGCAACCCAGGCATGTGCCCTGACTGGGAATCAAACCAGCGATGCTTTGGTTCATAGGCCAGCACTCAATCCCCTGACCCACACCAGCCAGGGCTAAAAAGTAATTCTTAAAAAAAAAGTGGTGGGCTGTCTGTAGAGAATTTGAAAATAATAATAAAACAGATTAAAAGGTGGTCACATTTATTTTTTAATTTATTATTTATTCATTATTTTCTATTTATGTATTAGAGAGAGAATAGAGGAGGGAGGAAGGGAAGGAGGGAGGGAGGGAGAGAGAGAGAGAGAAACATCAACCTGCCACTCCACCCATCCACGCACCCACTGGCTGAGTCTTATTTGTGCCCTGACCAGGGATTGAACCTGAAACCCTGGCATATCAGGACACTGCTCTAACCAACTGAGCTACCCAGCCAGGGCTGGTCAAGGTTTTACTGTACCAGACACTGACAATTCTATACAATATCAGTGCGAAAATGATTGTCCCACCCCCAGGAAAAAAAATATTTTGTTGGTCTACTTATGAAACAATTACTATAGAGTTTTAACGATATATAGATAAGCTTCAAATTACATATTTTTATTACTCTATCCTTTAGTAAACATTGTATGTATATTCATTTTCTGTTGCTGCACAATCAGTGACTACACACACTTATCATCCCATAGTTTCTGTGGATCAGTTCGGTCACAGCTTAGCCGGGCCCTCTGCTCCGGAATCACCGGTCTGCAACCCAGGTACCAGCTGGGGCTGCAGCCTCACCAGGGACTTGACTGGAGAAAAGATCTGCTCTGTCCACTTGGATTTGGTCTTCATTTTCCCACTGGCTGTCCATGGGGGTTCCTCTTGGCTCCTTGAGGCCACCTACAGTTCCCTGCGGTGTGGCCTTCTCCGCAGGTCCTCTCACGATGTGGGGGATTACCATATTTTGCCGTGTCTAATACACACCCATGTGTTTGGCCCAAACTTTCAGGAAAAAAAATCTTTCATTTTAACTTTATAATTCAATTATTTACTTATTTATATTTAGGAACGAAACCAATGATCATATTCCAGGGTGTTATTTTGCCTATGGATATTGTGATTGCTTTCCAGAGTTGCACTTTTAATGCATACGCATAAATGAGAGTTAAAGACATTTAAATAGATACGGAATTAGTACTACCCGTGTGTAATGTGCATCCTTACTTCCCCCTCAAAACTTTTGGCAAAAAAAGTGTGCATTATACACGGCAGCATATGATATTTCTTTCAAAGCCAGCAAGGAGAGCTCTCCAGTCCACGCACACAGGGTTTTATCTAGTGTGATGTGATCACAAGCTCCCTTTGCCATATTCTGTTGCTTAGGATCAAGCCCCAGGTGCTGCCCACACTTGTGGGAGAGGATTACGTGGGCCAGGAACAGGGGGGCTGCCCGACATCTTTTGCCACCATATTCTACCGGGAAACTAGTGCAGGCATCCCTTGGGGGTTTTTTGTTTGTGTTTTGCACCTTGCTTTATTGCCCCTCCCGGATGTCGCGCTTTTTTACAAATTGAAGGCAAGACCCTCCACCAGCAAAAAGATTACAGCTTCCTTTACGCTTGCTTTATTGCCATGGTCTGGAACTAACCCTGCAGTATCTGCAAGGCTGGCCTGTATGGAGAACTGCCAGAGTTAACCTCTGACATCTGAAGATTTACTCCCGATCACTGCGGCTCAGCTGGCTGGGCACGATCCCACAAAGCAAAAGGCCTTGGTTCCAGGCCCCCTCAGGGCGCGTGCTTGGGCTTGGGGGTTGCGTCCCAGGTCAGGTGCTTTCGAGAGGCAACTGGTCAACGTTTCTCTCCTTTTCTTTCTCGACCCCCTCCCCCTCTCTCTAAAAATAAAATCTTTTAAGAAATTAAAAATAGAGATTCCTCTTTATGGTTTATTTGGAAAATAAGTTATAACAATTTGGAATCAGTTGGGCTTGTATCAGGCACAGTTTGAGTCTCCAGTCTCTGTGATTCTACATATTCTTGCATTGAAATAACAGATTTGAAATTAAAATGATGGCACTATGATCATAAAGATGAAGAAAATATTCTGCCATTCTACATATTCTTTTGGAGTTTTTGTGTTTAAATCTTAAAAGAGCGAATCAGGGTATGAACTGCAGGGAGAAATATTTTTATTTGGTAAAATGTAAATTTTCACTTATACATGATGTATTCATTGCATTTGAGTAATATCTCTAAAATTGAAATTTATTTACATTCAAATGTTAATTTTAAAATATAAAAACAAATAATGTAATGATTATTATTAAAAATAATTTTCCAGTAGAGAGGAGGAGGTGTAAAAAAATTAGTCTCACCACTAGTTCCATCACTGTTCCCAACATTTTAATAGGGCAGGAATTTTGCTTTGCTTGCTGTCGTATCTTCTCCAGCATTGTTGTAAATGCTGGAGTACCTGGCTCATAGTGGGTACTCAATGAATGTACTGAATGGATAGATGAATGAATGAATGGGCCTGTGCCTCCTCTCCAGCCTCACCTCTTACAATAGTCTTCTCAGTCTTCCAGTTCAAGCTTGGGCTTAGTGGCCCAGGGTAGGGGTGGGGCGCTCAGGTACTGGAAAGACCTTTGGCCCACATACAGATTCTTTTTTAAAAATTTTTTATAAAGATTTTATTTATTTATCCTTAGAAGGGAAGGGAAGGAGAGAAGGAGAGAAACATCAATGTATGGTTGCCTCTGCTGCGTCCCCTGCTGGGAATTGGCCTGCAACCCAGGCATGTGCCGTGCCTGACTGGGAATCGAACCGCAATCCTTTGGTTCACAGGCCCACACTCAGTCCACTGAGCTACAGCAGCCAGGGCCACATACAGATTCTTGATCTAGAGTCCCAGGACCTCACTGCAAGATTAAAGAGGATGACTGGTATAAAACTTTAATTGTTTAAGATAAACACCATTTTCTCCAGTTAAAGGCTCTTCATACCAGGGATGGGCAAAAGACCGGGATAGGTCTAAATTGCCCTGGCTGGTATGGCTCAGTGGACTGAGTGCTGGCGTGTGAACTGAAAGGCTGCTGGTTCGATTCCCAGTCAGAGCATATGCCTGGGTTTGGGGCTAGGTCCCTGGTTGGAGGTGTGATAATTCTCCCACATTGAAGTTTCCCTCCCTCTCTTTCTCCCTCCCTTCTCCTCTCTCTGAAAATAAGTGAAAAAAATCTTTTTTTAAAAAAAGTAGGTTCAGCCCTGGCTGGTGTAGCTCAGTGGATTGAGCACGGGCCTGCGAACAAAAGAATCGGGGTTCGATTCCCAGTCAAGGCACATGCCTGGGTTGCAGGCCAGTTCCCAGCAGGGGACGCACGAGAGGCAACCATACATTGATGTTTCTCTCCTTCTCTCCTTACCTTCCCCTCTAAAGATAAATAAATAAAATCTTTTTAAAAAGTAGGTTCACAGTTGTAATACAAATAATACAAAAATTAATAAATAACAATACAAGAATAAACTGTTTCCTGTACTCATAACTACAAACCTACTTTTGTCAGGAGGGAGGCTAAAAAATATTGGGAGTGGGCCTGGCTACCATAACACTCTGCTGTCTTTCTTGTCTTAGGGCTTTTGCTTTTTGCTGTTCCCAATTCCTGCAATGTTTGTCCATTATCCCTTTGTGTCTGCCAGTGTTTATTTTCAAAACCCCCTCCTCATGGGTCCTCCCCTACTTCCCAGCTCAACAGGTCTCCTTTGCTAGCTTCCTCTACTCATATGCCTCTCCCACTCCGCCCTCCTTTCGAGATTCAGTTCCTTTCCTGGAAGGTCCTCCCACCCCCAAGCTGGGTCAAGTGCTTCCTCTGGGCTTCCTTCTTTTCAGGTCGGACTACTCTGCTTGTGCTTCCCTTCACTGCCCCGACACCTATCCGAGTCTGGTGAATAATTTGTCTTCCTCTCAAATTCCTGTGGAGGTAGAGCCTGAGGCTGCTGTTCATTCATGAGTCTATAACATCCTGGGGGAAAGCCCTCTCTTTTTTTCATACTGAATGGGGAACTTGTCTGGGTTCCCATCACCCATTGCCCTGTCACAGCCCTAATCACATCCCTAATTGCTCTGCCCTATAAGATTCCATCATCAGTCATCACTTCTCTGGGCTGCTCCTGTCTGGTGACTCAGGGACTAGTCTGACGTGGTTAACGCTGAATTTCCAGCAACGTTCCGAATAGGCGCTTAGTGAACGTAGAATTAAGGAAAAAATAAATCCCTCTTCCTCAAAGAAAGGCTGAAGTGAGGGGGCAAAACCCCCCACAGGTTTCCAGGAGAGCGTTTCTGCGCCCTCTGCTCCTACCCCGAGGCCCAAGCTCAAGAGGGAAGGTACTGGAACGTCATCGATCAGCCCACCGGAGAGGGGAGAAGGAACCCGGGCTCACCGACTTTCGCCTACCCTTCAACCGGGTTTCACCTTTGCAAGTTCCGCCCCTTTCTCCAGAGTCAGGGGCAGACCCAGGTGCGCTCCAGGGAGGAGGATGGCCGCGCAGGTGCCTGCTTCCTGCGCCTGCGCTCAGTGCGCCCCGCCTCGCCAGGTGGGCCCCGCCCCCTATCCGACGGGCAACCTTCGGCAGCTCCTTCCAGGCGGCCGCCATTGGCTCCAGTTTTCACGGAGCATTTGGGTGTCTGGTGCGGTTCCGAACGGTGGGGAGTCGCTGTGTGTTAGTGGAGACAAAGAGTGGAGTGAGGAGTGTTCTCCTGAATTGCGGGCATAGGAATCAGACTCCTCACACCAAAGGTCCGAGGAAGGATCTTCCCGACGACTTCGGCCTGAACGCTAGCGCGGCCCCTCTGCGAGCGTCCGCACCTGACCGCGAGGCGCTCCGGTGCGCGTGCGCGGCAAGGGGCTTCCCGCAGCAGATCGCGAGACCCCAACGGCCAGCGGCTGGAGGCCTCACCTGCGCGGCCGGGTGGAGCCCGTCATGGCGCAGCTGTGTGGGCCGAGGCGGGGCCCA
>PVKM010035814.1:0-15027 GCA_004027735.1 Carollia perspicillata | reverse complement strand
TAGAAAGTCACAGAGGTGGAAGGAGTGAGCTGTAGAAGAAATGAGCTCAGGAAACAAGATACAAAGACAAAAGAAGGGCCCTTGAAGCCTAGGAGAGAGAGAGAGGCAAGGAGAACAGGTGGGGTGGCGGAGGGAGGAGCGGGGAAGAGAGGTGGGCATGCTCCGTAGAGGGCGTGCTGAGCGTTTTGAAGGTTTCGTGGTAAATTCTGGGTAGGCGAATAGTGTAGCCGTTCCCTGCATTTCACCTCGTGCACTCAAATGGTGAGACAGCAGTCCTGAGCAGTTCTGCAATTCGGGCAGTCAGCGCCCTCCCGGGAATCCACTTGCAACTAGAAAATTTAACCAAAACAAAGCCAATGTACCCGCTTTGTTCTTACTCTTATTGTTTTAATAAGTGTCTTCAGCAAACTCACCAATAAAAAAAAACTCAAACTCACCTGAATAAAAAAAGAATCTAATTCCTTTCCCCTGGTAACAAGGCAATAACTTAGGAAAATAATGCCTTACAATACACAGAATGACTCAACGATAGGCCACACTCGAACTGGTGGTTAATTGGTGCTCGAGCCTCCTGCCTGTTCCTAGCGTGCTTCCTAGTTCTGCCCTTGCCAGGTGGGGTTGTGGAATTCCACGTGAAACAGCAGAGGAGTCAATGCCATTCCTGTTCCGAGGCTGGCAGACACATTAATTATTCCTTTGAATCCTATTGGGCGAGGTGGGACTTTTTTCTTCCCTTCCCCAAACACAACAGGAGAATTATTTCCTAATAAAACTTCCACTAGGCCAGGCAGTGTTGATGGAACATAATTTTTAATATGCAGCGGCCTGGAATCTGACAGATACTGGCAGAGCGGGCGCCCCTGTTTTAAAAAGCTGAATGCGGCTGACAGCAATCTCCCGGCTTCCTTATGTCTGTAATAGTCAGTGCAAGGTTAGACAAACACATTCCCACCGGCACAAAACAGCAACCTTCCAAAATGTATGTCAGCGGCGTATTTACAGCCAAATCCAGAAGGAGCTTGTACTTCTTATGCTGCTCCCATTAATGAGACAAATGTCAGCATCCATAAGCTATTTTTTTGTTCCTGCTTATCAAATCTTTCAAAAAATTGATAACTAGTCTTTATAGATTGTGAAAGTCAGATATAACTCTGAATGTATTACTTTACTGGACCCCTTGGGGTAAACTTATCACCTGGAAACCATTTTACATGGGCGATTTGACTTTCATGTGGAGTGTCATAATGCACCCTAGATGGAAATCGAAAATAAAATATCTGAACTACAACCTTCCTCTTGGTGGAATTTATGATTCCCTCAGCACAATAATTTTGAAAATTGTATCCCTTAAGCTACAAGACTTGATATATTATTAACTGCTTGAATTGAAGAAGCTTTCCAACAGGCTTATGTGCTATCTAGAGGAACGGATTAATTTCTATGGAACTACGAGCTTATCTCAAATTGTTTTTCAGCAGTCTAAACTACCAGCTTCATCTTCTCTCTAGGACAGAACGGAGTGTCCATTTCATCTCTGGCAGCCCCGGGATGCGCTGCTTTTAGCAAAGCTCCTCCAGAAGACGCTGGCCATTGATCCACTAGAGAATTGGCTGTGTTCAGTGAATCACACCCCAGAGAGACTGGCACCCACTTGGGACTCTTATTTTTCAATTTCTTGTAGCCTCTTCTGGTTTTCATCCTGCTCTGGCTGAACTGGACTGTGGATAGAGAGCATGCTGGTCGGAGGGAGTCTGGAGGGTACTGTTTTCACGAACTTAGAGAACAGCTTCTCCCCCCCCTCAAACTTGAAGGGGCTTCTGCTGCCCAAGGGAAACTGTTCAACTGCCGTCGGCTGCTTTCTCAACCCCTCTGCCCTCATCCCAGACACTGGGCCCGAGGAATCAGCAGTGACCATTTGTGGAAGAACCACCAGCTCGTCCCGAATGCAGAGAGGGCCAGAAACCATTCGGTGGGGCCCATTCTAAGAAGACGCTTTTCCCTTTCACCCATGTCAAAATTGAGCTGGGAATATATTAACTAAATGTTTTGCAGCCAATTCTGTGTACAGCACAGATATTGTTGGCCATCCTGATACAGGGAAAGCTTCCATAAGCCCCATTGCCGAGGACCCCAAAGCACACTGCTGGAGACCACGCTGCTGCAGAGCCCGGCGTGCCCTGCGACCCCGGCGCTAGGAAGACGTGGGGCGTGTGGGCTTGGTCACTCTACAGGGAAACTTCAAATCCCCTGGAACGTTGCAGCCCATGCATGAAAGAAATAGAGGTTTTCCCCAACTTGACAACAGTCCTAGAACTTTACGTGATCTTACCAATAGCAGTTGTGAAGATGAAATAAGTTTCTTGAAACTATCATTACTAAAAGCCAAGTTTTTGTCAGCCCCATTAGAGAACAGACTGAGCAGTCAGTCAATTGTAGAAGGTGTTACAGAGATGCGTAGCCAGTTCATCAAAGCATGTTAGGTGGGTGGCTTTTGTGAGGCTCGTAATTGCTTGTGATTTTAATTTAATCGACAGGGATTCCCCGGGAGGGCCCTCTCCCCTGGCTCTGTCCAGGTGGTGTAGGGGAGCCCAGGGCTCTGCCCTGTGATATGGTCCCTTTCCACAATGCTGGGGAGAAAGCCAGACCTTGAGTCTGCACCTGCTTATTCCTACAGCTTCTCGGAGTCTTTTGGACATTGACTGAGGAGACAAACCATGCAGGAAACATCTCTCGAACAGCAGTTTCAGCTGGTGTTGTCATTAGAGTTTTTAAAATATTCAGAACCTGGCTTTAGGCACAGGCCTCTTCTCCCTTAAGATTGTCTAATTTTAGCCCTGGGTGGTGTGGCTCGGTGGACTGAGTGCTGGCCTGAGAACCAGGAGGTCACCAGTTCAATTCCCAGTCAGGGCACATGCAGGGTTGCAAGCCCAGTCTCCCGGCTGGGTGTCAGCGAGAGGCAACCAATCGATGTTGTATCTCTCAGGCACGGGCGTTTCTCTCCCTCTCTTTCTCCTTCCCCATCTCTACAAATCTTTAAAATTAAAAAAACAGTCAAAAAAATTTATAATTTGCTGGGATTTTTTTCCCTCAATCTAAATAAATACTCACTTTGTACCCAATTTTGTATCATTCTTTTTCTTAAAGAGAGGCCTCCAAATCGTATAAGCTTCAGGCCTCACAATAACTGGATCCTCCCCTTGGTAGTTTAATCATCCTTCTCTAATCCTGGGATTCCAAACTTTGGATAAAATAATTATCTTCTATGTGCATAATTTGATCAATTACCAGGATTAAGTTTTAAAAAAATTTTAAAGGGCTTTCTTTATTTATTTTTAGAGATAGGGAAAGGGAAGGAGAAAGAGAGGGAGAGAAACATCAATGTGTGGTTGCCTCTCACGTGCCCCCTACGGGGGACCTGGCCCGCAACCCAGGCATGTGCCCTGACTCGGGATTGAACCGGCGACCCTTTGGTTTGCAGGCCAGCACCCAGTCCACTGAGCCACACCAACCAGGGTAGATTAAGCTTTTTAGAATTTATAGTTTTAAAATCTTTACTAAACCTTAAGTATCATATGTATGTCCATAATATATTGAATATATCAGCAAATTGACATTGAGATTCTAATATTCTCTATGTTCACTAAAGGCTCTAAAATTCTCTATAAAACACGTATATTTATGGTGAATTTCTCAATTTTCCTTTTCCCCTGCCAGCTATTTAATTATTTATTAGTCCTCTCTAATGATCTCTTTTAAAAAGTGTGTGTGTACCAAACACTATTCATCCAGAAAGTGTTAATGTGTAGGGTTTAAAAATATGTTGAGCATTAGTTACCTGACTTACTTAAATAATTCAGTGATCTGATGCTGAATTGATATGAATAAAGTCTGTTACTTAAAGGAATACAAGGTAGTATTTTTGTACAAGAAACTCTAAAGTTACCACTTACAGGAATCTCCCCAGCGGAGCTGAATCAAACTGGCTGGCGAGGTGAAGGCAAGTGGTACTATTTCTATGGCCTTCGCACAGCCAGATATAATGAGAGCTTCTAAACAAGCTCTGCTTGGGGAAAGGAGCCAGGGATACTCCAACTGATGTAGGGCCAGAATTTGGGGCAGATTTCAGAACCCATCTCCTTGCTCCAGACAGGGAGGGGACGCTTGTCAGGAAGCAGGGCGGAGCCTCCCAGGGCCTGTGCTGGCCAGCTGTGAAGTTCAAGCCACAGGCCACAGGCTAAGGTGGGCACTTGGCAGGTCTGTGGGAATTTCTGGGCTACAGTAATTTCCTCCCTAATCTTTTAGCCAGGCTGTTAGAAAACTTTTTAGACCATGGAAAGTGGAGCTTTCTTTGGCCACTGAAGAAAAAGCTGACAGGTCAAGGGGCAGACTGAAATTGAGAAAGTGCCACAGTCTTGTCCCCAGGAGGCCCTGGGGACACACCCCTCTTTGTCAGCCAAGTTTGCAGTTGGTGACTGGCTATTGTGGAGCTGACGCATTTGCAGAGCATTTAGCTTATTGACCTAAATGTTCTCATGTTTAGGGGGGAAAAAGTTTAATTAATTCACAGTAAAAATTTCCCATTTCTTAGAAGATAAAACTCGAATAACCGAAATAGCACTGCATGTGTGATATGATGCAGTCATCAGCATGCAGCAGCCTTAGAAATTACACTATCTGACCTTAATATGTGTGAACCTATCAGGATTCCATTGTCGACATGTATATTTTTCAATATTCTTTTCTGAGCTGAAATCATGTCATTTATATGCAAATGACCACATCTTCAGCAGCTGCTGTTTCTCCGATGCAGCCCAGGGACTTATTTGCACTTAATAAAGCCTCATAGATAGGTTTTGCCTCTAAATGGGTGGGGGAGCAAGAAATCCATTGGTAGCCTTTTACAGTTACAAGCTTCTTTTTGTTTTGAAAGTGAGCAGCCACCTCTAACAGGACGGTTCTCAGTTGCCAGAGAAACACAGTTCCTCACACCCAGCCAGCTCCCCCCTTCCCTGCTCAGTAAACAAACGCTCCTGCCTCCCCTGGTGCCTCCTCCCACCGCAGCTGTGGCGTCCTCCGGTCTCCAGCCGGGTCTGATTTCATCCAGGCTCAGTACCAGAAAGGCTGCTCTTGCCAGGCGGCGAGAGCAAGCAGGTCCAGCCTCGAGAAGACCCTGCAGACCCCCTAAGGTTGTCTTGTCTGAGGAGGGGAAGAAGAGGGGTACTGCTGGGCAAGTGGAGAGGAATTTCTCCTTTTATGAATTCTGAGTTTCCCTTTGAAAACACTCTGCACAGGGAGGAGACGGCGCTGGAGAACTGTTTGTGCTCTTTGGTGGCCCCATCCAACAGCATAAAGGGAACATTGAAAACTCACCTTAATTCATGTGATGAGTACATAGTACTCCGTTCCCCTCCCACTCCCGTCTTCCTAGCTGGCTGGTCGTTCTTTTTTCAACATAATTAGATGGAAAAGAAAAAGAGTATATGCATTTTGTGTGCATATAACATCCGTTCTACCCGTTTTCTATTAATGTCCCTATGAAACCACCCAGACTTCTACTTTGGGGTCAACAGAAATAATCCATTTCCCAATTAAGACCATTTAAGATGTGCTAAAAAATAAAAGAATATTGTGAGATAACTGTCTCCTGCTTTAGGTACAAAGACAAACCTAAAGCACTCATGAAAAATAACAACGGGAAGCAGGGCCATTCGTTTTCAAAGCATCGCACTCTGGTCTGGCAGCAATGACCGGTGTGTCTGTCAGAGTGACAGCCTGCTCCTGGAGCTCTGCTCCTGGGGCTCGCGACCGGCCTGCTGCAGGTGGCTGCACTGTCCGATGAACATGCGTAACCATCGAAGACCCCGGTCGACAACGCCATCACTAAATTGTCACGCTTGGCAAAGAGACAAACATCCTTACCACATCAGCCTATCTGAGATGTTTATAACTTCAAAAAATCCAAGCACGTATTAATGTAGATAACGGAAATTGCACACACACATCCCTCAGAATCCAGCACTAGAAGCAAAGCGTGGCCAGGGAGAAGTCAGAAGGGAGGGACACCGAGCCCTTGGGCCAGGAGTCCTGGAATCTCATCTCATGTCTCGGATCCTAGGTGCCTTTCATCTTAAAAATAGAGATTATAGCTGTATGGTGCATCTCACAATGTGAGTATCGAAATTTTAAAACATACTAAATACAAAGTATCTCATAGTAACGGATTCTATCTTCCTGTACAAAGTTGCTCTTGGTGTATTTAAGGTTTTACAGTGGTTTACTTTTTTAAAAATTGTGATCACATACACAGAACATAAAATTTACCATCGTAACCATTTCTAAGCGTGCAGTTCAGCAGCACCGTTTTCAGGTGGCATCACTGAAACTCTGTACTCATTAAACAGCGGCCCCCCAGCCCCTGGCACCCACCACTCCACTGTCCATCTCTGCGAACTTGACTCCTCTAGGGACCTCATGTAAGTGCAACCTACACTATTTGTCCTTTAGTACCGGTTCATTTCACTCAGCACAGTGTCCTCAAGTTTCATCCATGTTGCAGCACGCATAATAATTTCCTTTCTTTTTAAGGCTGAATAAGTGTGTATGAATGTGCATGTATCACATTTCTTTTATTCATTCATCCGTCGACAGACACCCAGTTTACTTCTACTTTTCGGCTACTGTGAATAATGCTGTTATAAACACAAGCACATAAATATTTCTTTGAGATTCTGCTTTGAATTCTTTTGCATGTGTACCAAGAAGGGTAATGGCTATGCCATACAACAGTTCTACTTTTAATTTTTGGAGCAGCAGCCTTGGTGTTTTCTGTAGAGGCTGCACCACCGAACATTGCCCCCCACAGTGCCCGTGGGCCCCGATTTTGCCACGCTCTCACCAACACTTCTTTTCTGTTTCTTTTGGTAGTGATCATCCCTGATGGGCATAAGGTGTATGACCGATTTATTTTTTAATATACTATATACAAGAACCACTGTCTAATACTACGAAAGTTTTCATATTTGGAATGACTTATTTTTTTAAATCATAGATTAGATACTAATTTACTGAGTATATCTATAATGATAGCAGAGAGTGATTTCAGAGCTTCTCTGACATTTGTATTTTATGTATTGTTAATATAATATAATATTAATATGGTACATATAATATAACATAAATTACACTAACAATGGCTGGAAAAAGTCCAGCCATTGTTAATACAACAAGAGTGATTTTCAGGACCTTGGTGCAACCCGGCAGCCAAGGACAGTGACTGGAATGCGCATGTGTGAACAATGACGACTTCACTGTACTAGTCAGTAGGGGCAGGTAGATGCCATTGAGTGAGCATGTGTGCTGTGTGGCCATCACATTGAAAATGACTGAGCAAATAGAGCAACAGATCTGCATCAAATTTTGCATCAAGCTTGAACATTCCTCCATGGAAACTATTTGGATGATTCAGAAGGCCAAGGCTATAGGCAACTGGTGACTGACAGCTTCATCATAACAACATGCCTGCTTATACATCACGTCTTGTGCAGAGTTTTTTGGTGAAACATCAAATCACCCAGGAGACTCAGCCTTCTTACAGCCATATTTGGCACCCTGTGACATCTGGCTTTTCCCAAAACTAAAATCACCTTTGAAAGGAAAGAGATTTCAGACCATTGATGAAATTCAGGAAAATATGCTGGGGCAGCTGATAGCAACTGGGAGAACTGTGTGAGGTCCCAAGGTGCTTAGTTTGAAGGGGACTGAGCTGTCCTTGTCCTGTGTACAATGTGTCTTATATCTTGTATCTTCTTCTATACAGGTCTCTATTTTTCATAGTACATGGGTGGACACTTTCTGGAGAGACCTCATATGTATGAATTAAATGTAAATTTGCTCCTTCAAGTTATTTTATGTGTAATTATATACATATGCTTATAACAATTCATACACAAATAGTGGTACCTAAAGAGATTTGTGATTTACGTATGTATATATGAATTACAAACCTTAGTTTTACAGGCCCGGAGGTCAGCGTTTGGGTGAGTCTAGGGAGTAACTGCTAACCGGCATCCAGTCCGTGGCAATTTTGAGCCGGTTACGTCCTTCCTCTTCACACTGTGGGTTTGGGGTCACCGTCATCCTCACCTGAGATCCTGTATTCGGAATCCCAGGCTCCAGCTCAGACCTACTGAACCAGGGTCTGCACTTTCACGGGATCCCCAAGTGATGCTTACGCACATTAAATTTTAAGAGGGGTCCCTCAGTGGAGGGTGAGAGGAGTCGTTCACCATCAACAACACACTACTCCCGGGCAAACGCAGCTCACACTGAAATGCAAACCAGTCTCCACTTAGAACAGTGGAGCAAAGAGAAAGTTCATCTCAACTCTACTGCAAGCAGATGGCCAGGTAGCCCTGCCTGCCTCTTCCCCGCTGTCATCACTGCTGCTGGTCCCTACTCACACCCCAAACCAGCCCCCAGGCAAGGTGGAGATGTGTCCGCCGGCCCCACGCCCAGCCCAAGCAGCGGAAGGGTGCCAGCGTGAGTTGTGGCCGAGCTGCCTGCCGCATTCCCAGGCGCTGTGTCTCCACTCCATTTCTGACCAGCAAAGGGGAAGGTCCCACCGCTAGCCTTTCAGTCTCTCCTTTAGGATGCAGCTTTCTTACTCGCCTTCATCACAGTGAACTCTGCTGAACCACCTCTTAGATCCGCAGGCCACGTTTCAGTTGCGAGACGGCTCACCAGGCTCTGACAAACAAATGGCCCTGCAGTCTCAGTGGTCACTCAGCTCTGACTCCGTCTGCAGTGGGACCCCTTCGGTGAGGGCCCGTCGGGTGGTTCTCTTCTCTGCTTAAACACCTCCAGAGATGGAAGCAGAGGTACATGGCTGAACTACACAGCCTTTGCTCTTGAATAAAACCTTAAAAAAATACAAGCTGCTAAGACATGTGCCCCATACTCTGCTTATAAAGTTTGGTGTTGGACTAAGGTAAAAAAAAAAAAGACTAGAATTTTGGGGGACATATTTTGTATTGTTTGATTTGGTTTGTTGTTTCAGCCACATGAGATTTTTTCGAACGCTCATTTTGTGACTCAGCATCCTTTCACTGATCGCCACCTTACAGATGTTAGCATAAAACACATCAGATGAGAACGCTGGACAATTTAGGGCTGAGGGACCGATCTAAGTTTTTTCCTCCTGGAAACCTCCCTGTGGATTCATATTTTTTAACTAGCATGTTTCAGATTATGCAACAAGTTAACAATCCTCTTACCTATAAAAACCAGCCACAGTTCTTTCACAGGGATAGCATGAGATTCGTGGTCACGGTGAAATCACAGTTCTCTTTGTCTGTAAAATTCTGCTGATTCTCCCTCAAGAGCTCCTTAGAAAAAGGAAAATGCACTTGGGTTGGTATGACTTATTCTTACTGAAACTGCACCATTTTTAGAGACCACTGTTTACTTTGGGAACTGGTAAAACTACGTTTAATATAATTAGCTCTATTTTTATCGACTATTTAGTCATTCTTTCTTTACAATTTCTTAAAGATTTTTGATTTCACTCCAACTGTTTAGCTTATAAAACAATAATGATAAATGGAAGAGCTACTGTGCATGGTTAACTGTGTGCCAGCTGCTGCGTCAAAGTGCTTCACATGGACTTCTCACCCCAGCCCTCAGAGGTAATACTACTGTCCCAATTTTAGGGTGAAAAATGGAAATTTAGAGCTGTTAAGTGACTTTCTAGGAGACTAAGTAGCCTGTAGGTCTATGTGACTTCCATACTGTTTTCTCAATCAATATATTAATTACATTACCTTCCCTTGGGATGCAAAGACTCAGACGTGGAATCTTAGAACAGTTGGAGTTCCTGTTCCTTCTAATCGATATTTGTTCCACCCTTTGCGGTCAACTCTGACGAGCAGTGCTCTTACTCAGAAGAAACAAGGTAGTAAAAAGGAGTGGAGAGGTTCTGCGTCCCCACTGTGGCTACATGTCACCCGAGCATGGTTCTCTTCAAGCTGAGGGGGGGCCTTTCCTTTCTCAGAACTCTTTGCACTCTGAATTTCTATTTCCTTTAACACATTTACCTGGTTCTGAGCATTAGTCTTCCTCAAATACTCGAGTGACTCCAAGACCGTGGGTGTGTGCCATCCTGTTCTCCTTTCATCCATACTGATCAAAAAGCTTGCTGTTCCACCAGCAGGGCCCAGTTTGCTTGTGGGAGGCAGCAGAGGGGACACAAATCCAAGAGAGTGTGGAACAGGCACCATCGGTCCCTCTCTTACCCCGCCCCCACAGACAGCATCACAACCCAGCAACTAGGTTGCCCTGCCCTGGTAAATACCTAAGGCTCCGCCACCCACACGTAACAGCTGCCACCTGACCAAAAATGACTCAAACAGAAGAACAGCTCAGAGCTCCAGAGTCAATACTTTTAAATGACCAAGAGATAGCCAACCTATCAGATGCACAGTTCAAAACACTGGTGATCAGGATGTTCACAGAATTGGTTGATTTTGGTTGCAAATTAGATGAAAAAAATGAAGATGATGCTAAGTGAAATGAAGGAAAATTCACAGGGAACCAATAGGGATGGGAAGAAAACTGGGACTCAAATCAATGATGTGGACCAGAAGGAAAAAGAAACAACCAAACAGAAAAGAATGAAGAAACAAGAATTCAAAAACATGAGGAGAGGCTTAGGAACCTCCAGGACATCTTTAAATGTTCCAACATCCGAATTATAGGAATACCAGAAGGGGAAGAGGAAGAGCAACAAGTGGAAAAGTTATTTGAATGAATAATAAAGGAGAACTTCCCCAATCTGGCAAAGGAAATAGACTTCCAGGAAGTCCAGGAAGCTCAGAGAGTCCCAAAAAAGGTGGGCCCAAGGAAGCATACACCAAGGCACATCATAATTACATTAACCAAGATTAAAATGAAGGAGAGAATTCTAGAAGCAGCAAGAGATAAAGGGACAGTCACCTACAAAGGAGTTCCCATCAGACCATCAACTGATTTCTCAAAAGAGACCTTACAGGCAAGAAGGGGCTGGAAAGAACTATTCAAAGTCAGAAAAGGCAAGGGCCTACATCCAAGACTGCTCTATCCAGCAAAGCTTTCATTTAGAATGGAAGGGCAGATAAAGCACTTCTCAGATAAGGTCAAGTTCAAGAAGTTCATCCTCACCAAGCCCTTATTATATGAAATGTTAAAGGGACTTATCTAAGAAAAAGAAGATAAAAAATATGAACAGTGAAAGGACAGCAAACTCACAGTTATTAACATCTACACCAAAAAAAACAAAAGCAGACTAAGTGGACACCTAAAACAGGAGCGGAGCCACAGAAATGGAGGTCACGTGGAAGGTTAGCAACAGGGGAGTGGGAGGAGGGGGGCAGGAGAAGGTACAGAGAATAAGTAGCATAGATGGTGGGGAGAAAATAGACAGGGAGAGGGCAAGAGTAGTGTGGGAAATGTAGAAACTAAAGAACTTATGATACATGGACATGAGCTAAAGGGGGAGAGTGTGGGTGGGAGGGGGTGTGCAGGGTGGAGGGGAATGAAGGGGGGAAAAGGGACAACTGTAATGGTATAATCAATTATATATATATATATAATTAAAGCCTGTCTAACCTAATTGGTCTCGTTGATTCCACCAGCTTTTCTTCCTCAGAGGGCCCACTGCCGCGGTCAGAATCCAAGGGTGCACCCACTCATTTTCATGGTTTGCCTCACTTCTAACGGAGCCACTGTCATGACACCGGCTGGCTAGCTTTTCCCTTGGGCCCGTGAGAACTACTGAACTTCTGAGAAAGCCAAGCCTGCGGTGCCCTCTGCCCGCTCCCTCACTGCATTGGGCAATAGGATTGTGCCTAATGTAACACTGAATGTAAACTGTAGTTGAAAAAAATGGTAATAACTAACAAGAGATTTTGTTTGGTGCTCATATGTGTTTCCTCTAAGTGAGCCCTTCCTGTACCCGCAGGGCCTTGCTGGGGTCCTCCACTGAGAACAGCGAGAAAACAACCAACCTGCCACGATTCCGTCGCACGGAAAACCTTCCCGGTTACAGCTGTAAGGACACGGAGAGGGGACACAGAGCAGTGGTTAACGGCCCAGGCGTGGGGCGAGTCAAACCTACAGCAAGTCTGATGCCGCTGACAGTGGGAAGGGGGCCGTTTCTTAAGGTTTAATTTCCTTAGTTGAAAATACGTGTAGTAAGGATGGGATAATAGGATAGTGCATATGTTTCTTCATGGGACGGAAGTGCTCCCTGGCACCGTGGCTGTTAATATCACCATTACTCATCTCCTCAGTCTCATGTGAGATTTTGGTCAGGCCCAAGCCCAGCCTACCCTATTAGTCCAAACACATACCCAGAGCTCGGGACTCCCTGTGAGGAAAACTAACCACTTTCTAAAGGCTTTGCGAACATTCTCCTCATCTTCCAAGGGCTTCACTTTTGTTTAATTTTGAGCACAGAACAGAGGCCAAACTGATTAAAAATTTTGTCACTGTAAATATCTTTTTAGAAGATGTCTTCGGGCTTTGAAAACCTGGGAGGGGGAATTCACTCGTGAAAGGACTGGTTTCTTCCCATACTTAGGAAGCCTAGCACTCGATCCTCAAAAGACCTGAAAAGAAATAGCAAAGTGAACTTCTGACTAATGAGATGCAAAGCAACAGCTCCTGCCGCAGCGCCTCCCTGGCTTACGTCAGAGTTCGGTTTGGATAACAGGCACAGTGCGGGAAACCCATTTCAATCCAACTAACAGGACATCGGTGTAGCTCTCTGTGCTGTGAGCCCAGAGGCGGCGCATTAGTTTCTATTCCTGCTATAACATATTGCCACACATTTAGTGGCTTAAAACAACACAACTTTATTATCTTAGAATTCTGGAGGTCATATATCCAGAAATCAGTGTTAATGGGTCCCTTGATTTTCAAATCCAGGCTCCAGTCCTGCCGGAGGTTCTGGGGGGAAATCGATTGCCTGGCTTTTTCCAGCTTTCAACAGCTGCCTATACTCCTTGATTTGTGGCCCCTTTCTCCATATTCAAAGATGGCAGTATAGCCCTGGTCGGTGGCTCAGTTGGTTGGAGCATCATCCAATATACCAAAAGGTTGTGGGTTCAATCCTCAGTCAGGGCACATAACTAGGTTGTAGGTTCGATCCCTGGTCGGGGCGTGTACAGGAGGCGTGTACAGGAGCATGATAGATGTTTCTCTCTCACACTGATGTCTCTCTCTTTCTCTTCCACCTCTCCCTCCCACTCTCTCAAATCAATAAGCATACCTTTGGGTGAGGATTTTTAAAAAAGCTAGCAGTGTGGCATCTTCACATCTGTCCCCCGCTCTCTGATTTTTGCTTCCCTTCTCACATCTTTTTTCTGACTCCCCTGCGTCCTTCCCCCTTCACTTACGCTGGTGAGTACCTCAGGCCCACCTGGGTAATGCAGTATAATCTCCCCACTTCAAGATCCCTAGCTTGTTGTCTGCAAAGTCCCCTTTGCCATGTAATGTGACATATTATCAAGCTTGGGAATTAGCGTGTGGACATCTTGGGGGCCTTACTTTGTCTTCCACAGATGTAGAGTATACTTTCTTTCCTCAGTCGTAGGGCCCAGCTCTGATCTGTCCCGGTGTATATTTTGCAGTCAATAGTTCAAATGGGACAAGCTGGCATTCGGAGAAGCTGAAGTTAATCAAATAAAAGCAGGTATCAGCATGCACTTTATCACTTCACCAAGAGAATCAAAACAATATGATAGTAAATTTGACTTCTTGTCATGTTGAATTCTTCTTTCGGTGCTATGTTATCAGAAAGGCAGTATTGTTATAATGTAATTTATATAGTGCCTTCCCCTGAGTAATGAACAGAATATTCCTCTGTATCCTCAGAGAATTAGTCTTTCTATCTCTCTTTATCCGAGCTCAGCCACTCCAGCACTATAATATGCAGCAATATAATATCTGTGTGCAAGAAATAAATCATACTCAACTAAATTTAAGGATGTTCACTTAAAGAAATTCCTTTTGGAGTTTCTTTTTTCTTTTTTTCTCATTTGAAAATGTTCTTTTTGGGGTCCTATGGAGCCATTGACCCACCTTATATTAATTAGATCAATTAGCCTTTATATAGTAATTACCACTTAGATGGCTTTGAATAATTCCCTTCTAATAAAGATATGCTTCGAAAAGAGATTATCAACTTAAATTCCTGCCACATAGCAGCATTAGGAAAACATGCGTTTTAGCAATTCTTTCTGCAGTGTGGCTTGGGGTATAGCAATGATATTGGGTAGAAAAAGCTTAAGGACTTTACCTTGATGAGTTGATTATTCACGTTTTACACATCATTAAAAGCCACACGGGTATTTTCCATCCAGAGAGGCGGAGCCTAATTCGGAGCAACTCCCTCCCTTCGTCTAAGCTGTCAATAGGCTCGGATTTTAGACTCGCCCTGGCCCCAGCCCCCAGCCTCAGACTCTCAGCCACCATCAGGACTCTCTGGAAGTTTGTGCTCTCTGCTTCCCTTCTTCAGCCACAGCCCCATATTATGTCTTAATATTGACAATAGTTACCACTTCATGAGTATTCGCTAGGTTCCCGACATTCCACATTCATTACTCCTAATTGTTGCCTTGAGTTGACTCACAAACAAATATTTGTTGAAATCTTTGCTCTAGAGAAAGGAGATACAGCCAAGTGGAAACCCTTATCTACATGTAATAGTAGAGGAAATGCAGACAGAGGAGCTCAATGACCAGCCCGGGGGCCTGGGTTTAGACAGAGCCCGGGGTCTGACTGGCTCCGCAGCTCAGCCCCAGCGCCCACCAGGCTGGAGCTGCGGAGTTGGACCTGCTGTCTGATTTTGAAACCTGCAGCTGTGTTTGAAAACTCATTTGGCTGTTTGGGGCATAAAGTTGCCAGTGAAGTCAGGAACTTCTATGAAAACTAAAAGGCACTTTAGGCTCTGGCTGGTGTGGCTCAGTGGATTGAGGGCTGGCCTGCAAACCA
>PVKM010035813.1:0-15028 GCA_004027735.1 Carollia perspicillata | reverse complement strand
AAAAAAACAACCACAAGCCCACTGAACAAAAAGCACTTATTCATGGAAACAGAAGTGAATCTAATGCCGATGTGCTCCTGAAGAATAGTGGTCTAATGAGGCTGACGGAGCCTTGATGAAGGGACCTGGTGTACAATCAATATAAAGGTAGGGCAGAAGTAGGTTTATAGTTGTGAGTATTCAAAACAGAATTTATTCTTGTATTATTATTTAATTGTTGTACTATGTTCTATATGAACAACTGTAAACCTATGCTTTCCCACCCTATTTATGTATTGACTGAAAAAAATTGACTCATCATATCTTGTACTTTTCCCCCAATAAAAATTACATTGTTCTTGGCTGGTGTGGCTCAGTGGATTGAGCACCAGCTTGCAAATCAAAAGGTCACTGGTTAGATTCCCAGTCAGGGCACATGCCTGGGTTGCAAGCCAGGTGTCTAGTAGGGGGCGCACAAGAGGCAACCACACATTGATGTTTCTCTCCCTCTTCCTCCCTCCCTTTCCATCTCTAAAAATAAATAAATGAAATATATATTTAAAATGACATTGTTTAATCCCTTCTACTAAATACATCTGAATATCTTCAGTATTTATAAATAGCTGTCAGAACTTTATGCAGTTTTAATAATTTTCACTAATTATTACTACAATTATTAATGAATAAATTACTGGTTTGAAGTTACTATGCTAAATTAGTAACATCATCTATAACAAAAGAAACCCTGCAACTTAGGTGAGAGCATTTCTGTTTTACAGATGAGGAAGCTAAGGTTCAGAAAGTTAAGTAGCTTGCCAAAAATTTGAGCTAGACTAGGTATCTTTTATTGCATCCACTCACATGGGCATGCCCTTCCCAAAGAACAAGATGGCTATCATGAAGACGTCATAGATTGTCTTAAGACATAAAGTGTTGATTTTAATGGTATAACCACAGATTTTTTTCATAGAAATGAGGGCAAAAAGAATAATAAGAATATAATTTTCCAATCCACCTGATTTATGAAAAAAAATAAGGGGCCAGAGCAACTAAGCAAACATTCTAGAATTATAATCCAACTAGAATTTCAAATAAACTGTAATTGTCACAAGTTTTATATGGTTTTTGTTGCCAAAGGATTGCAGCATAACATTATTAGATAGTAAATATGTACAATTGGTTAAAATCACTCATTTCTGCAAAATTTCAGGCTAAATTAAATATAATTTAGGACTTCCCCATTAATACTGCTATTTTCCTACAAGTACTTTAAAAAGTATTCGTTTGTAAACAAAAGATTATGTAACATCTTTGATAATAATGTATTAAATTTACATTTTCAAAATTCCATTTATTTAGTCAAATATAAGGAAATGCTGTATTTATTATCTCACCCAAAATTGGTCAAATTTTAAGATAAATAATAAGCAGATTTAATTGTTTTGATCCACTTTATATTCATTAGCTAAAAGAAATGATAAAGATTTCCAAACTCTATAGGCAATTTTAAAAGCAAAGTGACTTTACTAATTACCAATCAAATGGCACAAATAGAGCCTTTCTTCCTTGAACGATAAGTACATCAGTTTCCCACCTGAGAAGTGGGCACACAATTTTGGTGAGTGCAAACATTCTTTGATGAAGAAGAACTATGCCAAAGTATCTCATCCATTATCAGTGGTTCCTATATTTTCTAGTGCCAAAATACTTAAATATTTTAAAGCTAATGAAAAAATTGATAACAACATGTAAGTTATTTTGTATGAACTTTTAGTCAAATATGGAAAAGAGTAGCAAGCAAGAAGGTATTACTTCTAGTGCATGTAGATTTCAAATCTGTCAGGCACTGAACACATACATATCCACTTGATATGTCTATCGGAACCAAGCACTACCTAGTTATTTGTTATACTTTAAAAATAGCAATTTTACTGTATTTGTTAAATTAATATGACCATATTTCTCAACATGCATATTAGTTGAAGTCTGGTTTTCTTAAAAAATAAATTCCTCATAATGCCATGGTGCTAGTACACAATAAAGCATAGAGAATGAGAAAAACAGCAAAACTCATTATTCATGTATTATATAATTACATATACCAAGATTCAAAAGAATATAGAGATGACTACTGGAAATAAAAGAAGTTAGCTTTGTTGTAGTTCTATATACTAATAAGTGCAAAGTTGCAACATAAAAATTTTTTGAAAAGATACATTTAATATAGAATTAAAAGGTCCATGACACAGAGTTAAAGCTAATTCAAATGAGTAACACTCCATTGAAGGAAAATACTTTTTTTCTTTCTTTTCCTATTGCCGACATTATTACAAATGTCCCAATTTTCCCAGCTTCTCTCTGCCAACCTACACCCAGACCCTGTCCTCCCTTCCCTATGGGTGTCCCACACTGTTGTCTGTGTCTATGGGTCATGTGCGCATGTTCTTTGGCCGATCCCTCCACCTTCTTTCATCCAATCCTCCCCTTCCACTCCCCCTCTGACACCTGTCAGTCTGTTCCATGTGTCCATGCCTCTATTTCTATTTTGTCCATCCGTTTATTTTGTTCATGAGATTTCACATATAAGTGAGGTCATATGGTATTTGTCTTTGCCTTATTTCATGCAGCCACTGTGGAAAACAGTATGGACTGTCTTCAAAAAATTAAAAATGAAAGTGCCATTTGATCCAGCTGTCTCACTTCTGGGAATATATCCTAAGAATAGCAAAACACCAATTTCAAAGAATGTATGCTATGTTCATACCAGCGTTATCTACAATAGTTGAAAACTGTGAACAGCCCAAGTGCACGACAGTAGAACGGACACAAAGCTGTGGCACATTTACACAGTGGAATACTGTATGGCATGGAGGGACCTGGAAAGTAATATGCTAAGTGAAGGAAAATAATTTTAAAAGAAAATGGAGGCATTAAAAAGTTTCAGATAAATTTAAGCTATACCATACTCATGAATTGAAAGATTCGATTTTGTAAGGATAAATATTTTAATTAATATCTCAATAGCATTCTAACACTGGTCATGGATTTTTTTGCTTTTGTTTTCTGTGGAACTTGACAAGCAAATTCTAAAAACTGTATGAAAGTGCAAAAACTGAAGATGTGTAAAGATTCACATGAAAAGAAAGCATAGGATGGAGAACTTGCCTTGTGGAATATGAAGACAACAGTAACACGATTTTAATCTTGTGTTAACCTAAAAATAATAAACCAAAGTGAGAGGCAACAAGCATTCATTTCACATCATAGAACTGCAATTTGGGGCACAAACTCAGATGGACACCCACATTTTGTCCTGATAAAGGGGTAAAGGCAAGGGGTTTTTATTAAAAATGAAAGGGAAAAGAATATGTGCATAGAGGAAAGCAGTTTCTACTGATGTTGACAAACTGAGTTACCCTTTAGCTGCACAGGGCTGATTACTGTTTCCGTCTTCAGAGGGAGCGTCCATCATGAGCAGCTCCTGTGGTCAGGAGGTCTGTTTTCCTGTGAGCTTTACAAAGAGTTGTTTGGAAATGGTATTGGTTTGGCCCAGTTGAAAGGTTATTTTGTACAATTCAAATATTCTGAAGGTCCAAGGAGCAAGACGTGAAAGCATTTCCTCTGGAATGGCTGCTCTGGCTATATTTTAAAACGGCTCCATTTATGTCAACTTTTACAGAATTTATGTCAACAAATGACAAAATTTAGATAATGAAATCCTGACACAAATTGGCTTAAAGACAAATTGAACAGAACAGACCGACCAGATCTCTGTGTTGATTGATACTTAAGGCAGAGGTGACATTGCAGATCAGTGGAAAATTGAAAAATCATGTGAAAAAAAAGTTGCCTCTACTTTAAAATCATACTGAAAAATATATTCAAATGGATTAAGGCCCTGCATGTGAAAGTCAGAACTATAAAATTTTAGAAAAAGATAGGAGAATATCTAAATCTGGGAAAGATTTCTTTAAAAAAAATAAAAAAGAAACCATTGAAAAACATTTTTTATCTGCATTAAAATTATTAAATTTTATTCCCAAAAACACGCTTTAAAGAGAGTGCTAAGACAAACCTTGGATTGGGACAAGATATTTTAATCACATATTACGAAAAGTACAGATTTATAATCAAATAAACAAACCAGAATAACACAATATAAAAACTGAGTGGAAAAACTAGTAAAAGTCTTGAAGACTTTTCACAAAAGAGAAATTCCAATGGGAAGAAAAATGCTCACCTCAACTAATATCAAGAAAATGCAAATTTAAAAAAGTAATAAAAATAACCATAGTATAATATCCTATACATCCTCCAAAATGGAAAAAAACATGTTATGATCTGATAATACCAAATCATAAGGGAACAAAGGGAACTCTTGTACCTGCTGGAGAGAGTGTATATTTTCACAACCATTCTGGTGACAATTTGACATTGCATAGCAAAGATGTGAATAACTATCAATTTTGTATTTTACTCCTATGTAAATACCTAGCAAATCTCTTATACATGTGCATCTGGAGATATATATATATAGGAGTTTTCATAGCAACGCTGTTTGTAATAGCAAAAACTGAAAATTACCCAGATGTCCATCAGTAATGACATGATAAATTATGACATATTCAGATAATGGAATGCTACTCAACAATGTAGAGTAATAAAGTATAGCTACATCCTGTAAAATACATAGCGGAATCACATAACATAATATTGAATAAAAGAGCAAGACCCATAAAAATACATAGTGTGATTCTATAAAGTCCCAAAATGGGCAAGACTAAACCATATTGTCGAAGAATGTGTATATAAAGGTTAAAACTAGAAGAGGCAGGGAACAATCATTACCAAAGCGAGAACAACAGAGGAGGAGGGGGTGGCGGGGCCAGGGGGGCGTTGATCAGGCAGGCACACGGCAGAGATTCGGAAGAACTGACAATATTCTAGCTTCTCCTGCATAGTGTTTACACAGGGATTTGCATCATAATTCTAAGTATACACATGTTTTATGAACTTTCTCTCTGACATAATCTAACTAAATTTTTACTTTTTACCAAAAATATTTACCTTCCACCAAAAGCTCTAGATTACTGCAAAAGCACCTAGGTTGTAGACTGTCCATAATGACTATGCCTTTTTACACTCCAGGCATTTAGCGCTTTTTTTCTTCTTTAAATGTTGTTGTTTTTGCAGAAGAAACCAGAGTAGCAAAGGTTTTCTCTTTAAAGATAATGAATGGGTTGACAGTATAGCACGCACCAGTTATTACTTGTTCCAGCGAACTTGCTGAATATTCACAGCATTTCTTGGGTTTAAAAGACCTCTCAGAGAGACATAATCTGGAGTGATAGGCGGTTCCCATGGGGCACTACTACTTCAGGCAGTGTTTCTTAAGTGCTCTGCAATGCACCCACTTTATCACAACATGGGTATTCTTAAGAGATAAAGGAAGATGATTGTTTAAGCTTCCAGTAGCAATAGTTTCAGAGAGGGGGTGGGGCTGACTGATGGACCCAGGCTTATCATTATCCCTTAAAGACAATCGCCATCACAGCCATGACATTGGAAATGTAACAAAAGCAAACGAAAGAACCGAAGGGTTCACACATGCCATTCCATGTATTGTTTGCTAATGGAGCAAATGCCATTTCACCTCTAATATGAATAGCAATAAGGTCTTTTAATATCATGCATGTATCTTGGTAACTGCCTTTTTATTCCTCCAGTTGCTAAGTAATATTTCACCATTTATCAGAAAAGCAGGAGAGATGGTACTTACCCTGCTTTGCAAGTCATGGTCCCTAATAATTCAATTCCTCTCTAGAATGCTAAATGAGGTTTTATTCTCAGTCAGAGCAGCCAGGGAAGTGTAAATAAGACACTAGTTCATTATTGTCGTCATGCCTCCTACAGCCTTAGAAATACGCTAGAGTTTATTAAGTGTAAAAACATTATTTGTAGAGCATTTGGCAAAACTTATCTTCCAAAGAGTCTGACTATATTTTATTACTTTGACAAGTTGAAAACTAAACCAAAAATAGCTTTCTAGCTTAGACTTTAATTAGACACATCCTTTGTTAAAGGTAATTTGAAGACTTAAGTTAAGATTGAGTCATACACAGGAAGGAGCCGAAGGAGGTTTAGTTGTGAGTATACAAAACACAGTTTATTCTCGTATAATTATCTATGAATTTTTTTTATTATCTATGTGAACAACTGTAAACCTACTTTTGTCCCACCCTGTATAGCTGGTAAAAATAAGGAATTGAGATACAAACCAAGTCTCATTATAAAGATTATCTTTTATTACATTTATAATTGTTCATATTGTTCATATTTTAAATTGTTGTTATTGTCTGACATACAAAATACAGAGCACTCTCATTGCATTCATTGCAAAGTCAGTAATTTAAACAAATTTTTATGTAGCAAAGCAATATATGAGTCAATATACATGATGATGATCAGCATAGACATACACATGAAAATAATTCTTAGATAAAGAATTCCCCTGGACATTATTGCTACTAATGCTTATTAAGCAACCTTTTCCCTGAAATCAACAAATACAATATACAATTTCCTGCATTACTGCTTTAGAATTTACTTTAAATACCACAGGTCCTGAAATCAATCTCCTGGCCTGCTGCCTATTCACTCACATGTTTTATTTCTCCTGGCATTGTTTCTTTCCCCAAGTTAATTTACTTACCAAAGTTCCTCCTTCCAGCTCACTGATTATTTCACTTTCTTTAATTTAGTCTTCTCTGCTTGAAATAGTTCACTTTCCTAGGTACTTCCATTATTCCAAAGGACTTGTCAAGTTGTCATAATAATTATTTATTATTATGTACCAGAGCCTACAAAAAAACATTCTATATGCTTTATGTCATTTATTCCCCTAAATAAAACCAGAGTTGTTATTGTTATTCTTATTTTTAAAATGAAACAACTGAGGCTTAGAAAAGGTGCATAAGTCACTCAAATTCAAATGGCCCCTGACCCAGGCCCAGGCTCCTAACCACAAGCTAAGTTCGGAACATGCTCTAGGGCTAGTGCTAGCCTACTTCTGCCAACCCACCTCTGTACTCATTGCTGAGAATATTTACACATCCTTACTGCATTTCAAATCACGAGTTTGAGATTGTTTCTATGGTTCTTTCTGTTCAATACTTAGCATTGATGACATACATAATCAAAGATAAAAACTTATTTCTAATAATAGGATGAATGTAAGGATAGGACAAAGTATGAAGTTAATAATGTGTATTTTAATGTGATTCTGTCAGCTCTTTGACTTTCTAAACCTTTCTGTATCCTTTAGGATTGTCCTGCAGGACCGTATCTTTGTTCTAACCGAAAACACAATCTTATTAAAAGTAGTAGCTATATTTTCTTTATTATGTATACCCATTCATATCTCACTGGGCTCATGAATAAATGTCAAATTTCATTTTAAAATCCCTATTTTGCTTGTGACTAGGTGAAGCAGGGAAAACATGGAGAGCACAGTACTTGGGATAAATCACAGCGAGGCCCCAAAATAAATGCCAGTATGTCCATTTCCTTACTCTTACGTTTGTAGCTTATGATATTATAATGCTAGCACTGCAGATTTATTTAAGTCATGGAAAAGACAAGCAAGAAAGTGACACCATGGTTGATAAAATAAAAATAACCAGATAACATTAATCAATAACTGATGTGATTTTTATAGAAATGTATAAAAAAACTAACAGGTAACAGGGAGAGAGCACAGAGTTTAGCCAGAAGATCCTGCTCAGTTTTGAATTCTCTAGTGCTTATTTGCACAGGCTACTTAATTTTTCCAAGTATTTTGTGAAAGAATCTGATATTTCTATCTACCACACTTTTAAGAGTCAAGTGAGATATCATATACAAAGTTAAGTCATGAAACCACAAAATGTTGTATAAATGCACAATTTTATTTTATAATTTTAAAGCAGTTCACAGACCATCTCAGTTTCTGGCTGATGGGTTTCAGCCAAGAAGTAACCTAATAAAAGCAGAACTGTAGGAAAATTAATGGCATAGGGTATAAAGAGAGAGGAGATAGGGCCGGGACTATGTTGGTGACATTAAGAATTGAAGAAATTTGAAGAGGCAATGAGAGCCAAATTAAAAAGCTAAATACTGTATGATTCCAACTAGTTGATGTCTGGAAAATGCCAAACTATAGAGACCGTTAAAAAAATAATGGCTTTTTAGAAGTTAGGGAAGAGGGAAGGATGAATAAGCAGAACCGGGGGATTTTTTCAGCAGTGAAATGTACAATACTACAATGGTGGATACATATGATTATACATTTGCCCAAACTCATATAATATTCAACACTCAGCATGAACCCTAATGTAACTGCCTTTGGGTGGTAATCATGTTTCAGGGGAGGTTCGCCAATTGTGAAAAATGTATCACTCTTGTGAGGGATGTTGATGGAGGGGCTGGTGGTGTGTGTGTGGAGAAAATGGATACGAAGTCTCTGTAATTTCCATTCACTTTTTCTGTGAACTTAAAAATAAAGTTTATTAATTAAAAATGAGACAGTGAGACAATGTGGGAAACACTGTATAAGAATATGAGATGTACTTTTCACCTATCAGAAACAAACAATTAATAAAATAATGGTGGAAGTACGCTAAAATACAAGTCTAAAGATCCCGAGGCCAGCTCTGCCTCCACTCTATGGAAGTGGGTAAGTAAGTGTAAACCTCTTACGATGTGGCTCTTCATCTGTTACGAAGCCACAACTCCCAGCACCTAGGTCAGTGCCTGTCACATAGGAGGTGCTCAATAAACACCGAGTGAATGAATAAATGAATGAGTAAATGAATGGACCATATCACCCTTAGGGTTGTTGCATGAGATGAAATAAATGTGTCAAAAGTGCATTGTGAACTTTAAAGAAATAGATACACGGAAATATTTTAAGAGGAAGTCCACCTTTAGACTTACTATGAAGAAAGTACCAATAAAGCTGTTCAACAATTAAATAGGTCACTTTCAAAACAGTAAGTTACCTGTCCCTCAGTGTTTAAACATTGAAATTGAATGATCCTCTACCAGGTAAGTGATAAAAGTAGCTCCTGCTGTGAGCATGATAAAATTCCCATGCAATTTTAAGATTCTACAATTCCTTTACATGGAATGATAGCCAACATTTATTGAATGTTTATTGGGTGTTAGACACCGTGCAAATCACTTCACTTTCCCTATCAATCCTTACAACAGTCCCTTGAGATCAGTGATCTATCATATCCACCAAACAGAGGCTAGGAGAAGCTAAAGGACTTGTCTTCATCACAGGCTAGAAAGTAACAAGGAAAGGATTTGAACCCAGATTTATCTAACGCCTGAGCCTGTAAGTCTATATCACTATATTCCACTGCCTCACAAAAGTGTCAGTGTCTCCTTGACTTGTTACTATAGCAATCGCTGACCCTTAAATTTTTGTGTTAATTTACTGCTGACTGTTAGTAGCTGCTTGGTGATTCAAGTCTATTTCTTTAGTCCTACCAAATCAAAAGTGGCATTTCTGATTTCATTAATCATCCACTACAAAATGACATGCATATGCAAAAAGAAGCAAAACATTATAACATAATTTCTGGAAGCAAAAAATGAAAACTTTGTAAAAACAAATAGGTATCGCCAAGACTTAGTATTCCAGCAGCACTATGAAACCAATTAGAAACTCAGGCTTCATCTGACTAAGTATTATTCCAAACCTTGTAATAATAATATTTTAGTAGATGATTGCTGCCCCAGGCATATGAAAATGTTCCATGTAGTAAATATCTAATTATCAATCCTAAATTTTAAAAAAGATATTCCACTGAATGGTACTTTGTGCTTCAGGATAATGTGGAAATAATTCTGCTGTTCATTTCATATTGCTCAAGGTAAAAGTTGCCCATCCTAATTGTATTTGGCCTCCGTATAAGGAATTGACTTTAACTTAGGTTATTACTCACTGACCCTTGGCAAGTATGCTAAGAGCACATTTTTTAATTATCTTATGCTCTCCCAGAGACTCATTTAAGCAAACATATAAGAATATTTTAGAATTAGTGGAAAACTGTTTTGTCTCTCTTCCTTTGAGATGAGGTTGTCACCATGTCAAATCTAGGACAGGCAGTAAAGGAAAGTCATTACTAGCTTTGTGTCAGCGACCAAAATTTGTGTGTACTTGCCTAATAGTATATTGAAAAATTATCTTCCTCAGTGGCTCCCATGTTTGGTCAGGTATCCAAATTATAAACAAAGGTCTTTATTCCTGGGATTCCTAAATGGATTTTCTTAGTTGTAGAATAACATGATGTTCAGAGCCAGACATGACAATTGAAACCACCCAGACTAATTCCCTCATTTATAGACGGGAAAAAATTGCCTCTATGTGAAATGACTTGCTTAATGCAACATAACAATGAGGCAGAAGGAGACTTAAATCCCAAGTGTCTTAATTCCTAGCTTTTCTTCCTATTCCACGTTTCATAAATCAGCTCCTAATTTTACTGCAGCCTTATGGAAAATTCTTTTAAAAAAAACTAAAAACAGGTATACCATATAACCGGGCAATTCCACCACTTAGTATTTCTCCAAAGAAAATGAAAATTAAAGCACTAATTTGAAAGGATAAGCCATCAATAGGTGATGGACACCTAGAATATATATATATATGGATATATTCCATATATATATGTGTGTGTATGTATATGGAATATAATGCAACAATAAAAAAGAATTCTTGCTTTGAAACAACATGGGTGGACCTAGAGGGCATTATGTTAAGTGAAATAAAGCAGGCATAGAAAGGCAGACACCATTTGATGTTATTTATGTGTGGAATCTAAAACAAACAAAACGAAAACAGACTCATTGAAATGGAGACCAGAGGGGTGGTTGTCAGGGTGGAGAGGGTGGTGGAAAAGGTGAAGGGGAATATAATCAACAATATCGTGATAGGTTTGCACAGTGACAGGTGAGCACTAGAATTAATGGAGGGGTCACATTATAAGGTACAGAAACGTTCAATCAACATCCTATAGACCTGAAACTAATATAACCAATATGATGTTTTATAATAAATATACTTAAATTAAAATTTTAAATGAATAATGTGGCATTGCCTGCTTCAACATCCAACCCCTTCTTCCAAATCACGATTAAAACAATACAATAAGGAAAACACTCACGAAAAAAAATCAAGAGAAAAATAATATTAAATTAGTCATGTACTTAATTTTTATTGTGCTCTCAGAGTGTGGTTAAGACATATCCTATGTGTAAGAGATAGGTGTTACTTCTTAAGCTTTATTTTAATAACAGCAGACAAAAGTTGAAACGATGATAAAATACATTTAAAGCAAGGCAAAATTAGAAAGGTTTTCTTAAGAAAATTTACTCATTCATGCATTTATTTATTCACTTAATACTTTGTTGGCACTTAATTAGAGCCAGTTCCCATGTTAGGCATGAGGGATACAATAATGGACGTGTGTAGATCTACAACTGCTCTCATGAAGCTTATCTGTTAATGGGGAAGCAGGCCTCCTATAATTGTCACACAAATTAATAAATAATAACAAATTGGGTTAAAGAATTTACTTTTCTTTCTGAAGGAATGGAATCTAATCCTGTGACTGTGTATAACAAAAGACAGAGACATAGATAAGCGGTTGGGCACTCAGGGAGAGCTTCTCAGGGGAAGTGATACACACTGAGAACTGAAGAATAATATCAGTTCATACCTAAAGGGAAGAGAGCAATAGTGGAGTGTGGCCCAAAGCCGTGTGCCAGCAATAGTGTGCTGCACTTTTGCATCCAAGATATGGAAAGACATCAACTGAGAGCTTTGTATTGGAAAAAATTATTTCACCTCTTCTCTAGAGAATGAAGCATGAAACAATGGCTGACATGGTAAATGCTCAACAAATGTTTAAGTGAATAAAAAAAGGAAAAGCAATTATTAATATAAAGCAGCAAAATTTAATTGGTAGCTGAGCTTTTTCTGAGTGCAGAGGTGCCACGATTGCACTAAAACTTGCAAGAAAAATTGAACTGTCTTGTTTAAAGATATCAAAGGTAATGATGTGCTTTTAAATAGTCATCTTCCAACTAAAACACCTCACCAGCACTATGAATTTTTTTAAATGTTTCATACTATTTCAGCCAAGTTTATAATAGTTTATAAACATTATTACATTTATGTTTTTAAAAATCACTTTTATTGTATTTTCCCATTACCATTACTCCCCTTATACTTTCCCTCTTCCCGGCAATCCCTACACTGTTGCCCATGTCCATGAGTCCTTTTTCCTTTTTGCTCAATCCTTCCACTCCCTCCCCTCCAACACCCTTAGCTGTCATCCTTCTCTGTATCTTGAGTCTGTCTCCATTTTGCTTATTAGTTCAGTTTGTTCATTAGATTCCACATATGAGTGAAATCATATGGTATTTGTCTTTCTCTGACTGGCTTATTTCACTTAGCATTATTTTCTCCAGGTCTACTCACACTGTCACAAAGGGTAAAACTTTCTTCTTTTTTATGGACACATAGTATTCCATTGTATAAATGTCCCATAGTTGTTTTATCCACTCATCTACAGATGGACACTTGGGTTGCTTCCATATCTTCGCACTTGTAAATAACACTTCAATGAACATAGGGGTGCTTATGTTCTTTGGTATTAATGTTTTGGATTCCTTTGGATATATTCCCAGATGTGGGATTGTTGGGTCAAAGGACAGGTCCATTTTTAATATTTTCAGTTATCTTTATACGGCTCTCCACAGTGGCTGCACCAATCTGCATTCCCACCAACAATGCCAAAGGATCTGCCTTTCTCCACCTCCTCGCCAGCACTTGTGTGTTGGTTTGTTGATGAGAGCCATTATGACAGGTGCACAATGATATCTTCTTGAAGTTTTAATTTGCATTTCTCTGGTGATAAATGACATTGAGCATTTTTTCACATGTCTATTGGCCATCTGTATGTCCTCTTTGGAGAAATATCTATTCAGGTCTCTTGCCCATTTTTTTCCTTGGATTGTTTGTATTTTTGGTGTACTGTCTTATAAGTTCTTTATAAATTTTGGATAATAACCCCTGATCAGATATATTAGTGAATACATTCTCCCATTCTGTGGGTTGTCTTTTCATTTTGTTGATGTTTTCCTTTAGCATGCAAAACCTTTCAGTTTGATGTAGTCCCATTTGTTAATTTTTTCTTTTGTTTCCCTTGCCTGGGGAGCTACAGCTGATAAAATATTACTATAAACTATGCCCAAGACTTTGCTTCTTATGTTTACTTCTACAATTTTTAGTTTCAGGTCTAATATTTAAGTATTTAATCCATATTCTTGTGTTTGGTGTAAGAAGGTGGTCTAGTTTCATTTTTCTGCACTTATCTGCTCAATTTTCTCAACACAATTTATTGAATAAACTATTTTTAGCCCATTGTATGTGTTTCTTTCCTCTGTCAAATATTAATTAACTAAAAAGGTGTGGGTTTATTTCTGGACTGTCTATTCTGTTCCATTCATCTATGTGTCTGTTTTTGTGCCAGTACCATACTCTTTTGATTACTATAACCTTATAGTATAGTTTGACATTAGGTAATGTGATTCTTCCAAACTAGCTCTTCTTTCTCAGGATGCTATGCAAGGACTTTTGTGCTCCCATATAAATTTTTGCAATATTTGTTCTAGGTCTGTGAAATATGTCATTAGCATCTTGATAGGAATTGCATTGAATTTACAGATTGCTTTGGGTAGTATGGACATTTTAATGATGTTAATTCTTCCTATGCATGAACATGGTATGTGCTTCCATCTATTTGTATCTTCTTCAATTTCTTTCTTCAGTGTCTTATAATTTTCCAAGTAAAGGCTTTTTACACCCTTGGTTGGGTTTGTTCTTAGGTATTTTATTCTTTTTGAAACAATTGTGAATAGCTTGTTTTCTTAAGTTCACTTTATGTTAGTTCTTTATTAATATATAAAAATGCAACTGATTTCTGGATATTAATTTGGTATCCTGCTGGTTTGCTGATTCATTTATCAGTTCTACTAGTTTCTTAGTGAAATCTTTGGGGTTTTATATGTAGAGTATCATGTCATCTGCAAATAAAGACATGCAATAAAGAAGTTTTACTTTTTCCTTTCCAATTTGGATGCATTTTATTTCTTCTTACCTGATTACTGTGGCTAAGACTTTCAGTACTGTGTTGTATAAGAGAGGGGAAGCAGACATCCCTGTCCTGTTCCCTATCTTAAGGTGAATGCTTGTAGGTTTTGCACATAAAGTATGATGCTGGCAGTGGGTTTGTCATATATGTTCTTTATTATGTTTAGGTATATTCCCTCTATTTTCAATTGCTGAGTGTTTTATCATAAATGGGTGCTGAATTTTATAAAATGCTATTTCTATATCTACTGATATGACCATGTGGTTTATATGTTTCATATTTTTATGTTGTAAATCACATTTATTGACTTGGGAATGTTGTACCAACTTTGCATTCCCAGAATAAATCCCATACACCAAAAATATCATTGTCTATGATCTTTTTAATGCATTGTTGTATTCGGTTTGCTAGTATTTTCTTGAGGATTTTAGTGTCTATGTTCATCAGAGATATTGGCCTATAATTTTCTTTTTTTGTAGTGTCTTTATCTGATTTTGGAATTAGGATAATGCTGTCCTCATAAAATGAGATTGGGAGGCTTCCCACCTCTTGAATTTTATGGAATAGTTTGAGAAGGCAAGGTGTCAGTTCTTCTCAAAATGTTAGGTAAAATTACCCTGTGATGGCATCCAGTCCAGGGCTTTTTTTGTTGGGAGTATTTTTATCACTGCTTCAATTTTCCTAAGTGTAATCTGTCTATTCTGATTCTCTGATTCTTCCTGATTTGGTTTTGGAAAATTATCTATTTCTAGGAATTTATTCACTTCATCTATGTTGCCCAGTTTGTTGGCATATGATTGTTCATAATATTTTCTTATAAACCTTTGTATTTCTTTGGTGTC
>PVKM010035812.1:0-15026 GCA_004027735.1 Carollia perspicillata | reverse complement strand
TTTTTAATGTGAATTTCAAAGGAAAGAAAGGATTTGCTGGAGACCTTGAAGAGAACATTTTATGTGTTAAAGTCTTGACATCTAACCAGTTTTTTTCTAATCTATTTAAACCTATGGAAACAAATTGAAACGACTGCAAAGTTCTTACAGGAAACTTTCAAAAATGTACTTTCTAGTTATAGATAAACACAGCATTGAACCCTTTTACCTCTAGGGAAAACCAAAAAGAAAAACGTTTTATTGGAAGGTCAAGAGATTTTGCAAGGTTTTCCCGGTGGTGCTAGAAATGCTCCTGGTTAATATGCTTTTGTCAAGACATACCTTTTAATAAAACAGTGCTCCGAATGCTTCACAAAAGTTCTGTCCTCTTCTTTGCACATGGTAAGATCAAACATTGCATCCTCTTTGTTATGCCACAGGGCTGTGTACCGTGCTTTGGCCAATGAAATGTGAGTGGAAGTCACATGTGTTATTTCAGTGAGAAAATGTTAAGAGTTGTTGCATGAGTTGCATGGCCCTGACCTCTGCCATGGAGACTCATGTTAATTTGGAACCTCAGGCATCCTGAATCTTATGATGAACAGAGCCTAACTGACAAACTAGGCTGCAACTGCAAAGCGACCGACAAATAAATAACAGCAGAATGAAGCTACTGAAGTGTTGCACCTGTTACCGCAACACAACCTGCCACATCCCGACTAATCCAAAAGGTAATATCTGAGCTGCAAAAAGAAGCCATGTGTTAAAAATGAGAGAAAAAACTACATAAATTTAGAAATTCTGATTCTGATGCTGCCTCTGCTATTTCCTGTTTATTCTCTTTCATTTCTTTATCTCTGAAATATATGTATTAGATGGGATGCATATAAAATGGAAGTTTATGATCACCTATCAATTTGAAAAACTGAGATTTCAAAAAGAAGTTTTTTACTGCTAATGCTTTATTTAAATTAATTGGGATTACTTAGTAAAGAATAACCTGAGCACCTAGGCCATGTAACGGAGTGGCTAAGCTATGGATTTGAATTCCTTAGACTGGGATTTGAATCTTGGTTTTCAGCATAAAGTAGAGTCCATATCTGTCTTATTCCTCATTCTAGGTACATATTAGAAACTTAATATCATGTATTTAATAAGTAGAATTATTGATATTTTCTTCTTAACCTGCATTATATTTTCTTTAAAAGCTACTACAAAATTAAATGAGATGATTCTTAGCAATGCTTCTGAGAAATGGCGTAGACTCTGGGATGGAGGCCATTATATTTATTTTGTATTATTACATGGCATTCACAAAGCTTACCCTAATTGGGAACAATAGGAGTCGTGAGAAGAGGAGAGGTAGGAAAGCCAGAGGGAGTTAACAGACGGAAAGCCAGTGCGTGGAAAAGGCAGGTCGAAAGCGGTGCTTAGGTTCTGAAAGACAACTAGAACTAAGGCATGGAGAGGTTCTGCAAGCCACAGTGGGGCATGGGCAGTAAGGAGGGCTGATACTGAACGCATACTCTGCCAAGTGCATCACATAAAATGTTATGATGTCAATACTAACTCCCCCATTTTACAGAGAAGGAAACCCTTTCTTATAAAAGTTAAGATTATTGTTCAAAATACAGAAATCATTGGCAGAGTAAAAATTCAACTCAAGACCTGCTGGATTTCATATCCTGTATTCTTCAACCATGTCATGCTGTGTTCAGGAAGGTACCACTGAATAGTTTTGTGCAGTTACCCTTTCGACTTGCCTCATTACCTTCCCAGGTAACACTGGAGCCTATCTGTAACATTTTCTCCTAATGTGTATTTACTAACGTATCATAAAATGTGTGACAGGAAACCAGAGGTCATTTGTCATCTCAGGTCATATTTAGATATGCCTTGCATCAAAGAGTAATTGTTCAAATTATCTTTGTGGATGTTCTTGCCAACACATGAGAAGGACCTGACAACTACAAGAAATTTAGTGGGACCAGAGCTCTAAACTAGCGGCGGCAGAGAGATGCTCTAGGGAAGAGCGGTACTGGTCATTCGGCCCCAGCCCGGACCTTGTGGATGCAAAGACAGACAGATAAAAGAAGTTTTAAGCCACAAGAAAAGCAGAGTTCACTTGGAGTAATAAAAAATAAATAGATGAAAACAATATATCATGATGAGTCACATCTGGAGGTATGAACCTTTAGAGAGACCTCCATGCCATGGAGGAGATTTGGGAAATGTTTTCTGAAGGAGTGGAAGACGTTGTAAGATGGGCTCAGTATGAAAGATGGGAAAGAGACATTGACCTTTTAAAAGGGTGGAAAGAGGGAGGATATTGTAGAAGGATAAAGAGCATGTGAACACCATGCAGTACACAGTTCATATGTCATAGAAATATATACTTGAAACCTATATGATCTTATTAACCAATGTTGCCCAAATAACTTTAATTTAAAAAGTGCATCTGCAACAAAAAGGAGGAATATCACTTCCAAACCAAAGCTTTAAAAACATCTCTTAGTTTTTCCATGCCCTATTTCCCCTGGTCCTTAAATTCACCAAGACTTTTGGAGGAATTGTTACTGCAACATAATGGATCCTCAAAGCTAACTATCATACTGAAAGTTGGTCAGCATTTTTATGGCTTTGGGTGACTATGTGAGCTACTGCAGGCCAGGAGACATAAGCAAGAGTCTGCTTGGTTGGGGGTGTGGATAATAGCAATTCTGAGAATCTGGCTTTCCTAAAGAAAGTAGAGAAATGTGGCTTGCACAGACATTTAAGGCTTCTTCCTTAAGCTTCATTGTTTTACTTTGAACTGAGACATGACCCTAAAATGACAAGCATAAAGACTAGATTCACCCCATTATGAATGAAGATGGAAAACAATAAAATAAAATACAGAAGTCCTAATAAAATTATTAAGCTATCCCTAGAAACCCGGTAGCCACTTAGCCCCAAACTTCTTGTTACATGGAAACAAGCTAATTTGTCTGAGTCATTTTAAGCTGTTTGAAACAGTTTAGATTCAGTTTCCTTTGATTGCATTCCCAACTGCTAATTCTGTGTTACCTCAACCAAACAGTTTATACAGCTGGATCCTTCAGGGTCCCCAGACACAGCCTACTCACCCAAGTGTCTTTGTTCTAGGTAATTTCTCAATATAAGATGGCTACCCCATCTTCTTGATTCATCCAAATTTATATTGTGTGAGTGTAGTCTATGCCAAACATCCCAGAAGAGATAAAAAATGATTAATTGCCCAGAGTCAACAGCCATTGGTTGAAATCCAGAAACTATATATTGCCAGCTATATAATGATAAACAATCCATTTATGCTATATGGAACTTAACATACTCATCTGTAAAGTTGGGATAATCACTTACATTTTATTACATTCCTGTGTACATTGAATGAAATTACTTAATAAACCAGTCAAAGGCCATGATTTTAAATGCAGAAAATGTTCTTATAAGTTTAAAGTTTATTATATAAATCCTTGCCACAGTTTAATTACCTTTCTCATCTTAGAAATCCTACTGATTTCCTTATTGGCTAATACAATGTTATCAAATGCTTGATTCTTTTTTAAAATCTAATATTTTATTTCAAATGCATTAACTCATCATTATCAAAATAGTCTACTATTGCCTTACACTCCAGAAAATTTAAAAATAATGCTTCTTACCTGTAATGTTCATGTGGAATTTGCAATTCTGAACCAATGGCACATGTTCATTGATAACATAGCCTCCTACATGGTTTGTATGTACCACCTCTTTAATCCTCACAATCTGATGAGGGAGGTATGGTTACTACCCTGTTGTTGCAATGGGGTTATGTAGCACTGAGGCCTTACCATTTGCCTGAGGTCACAGAGTTAGGAAGTGAAGGTCAGGCGTGATTGCACTCAACTCATCTACTCTGGAGTCCCCCTCTTCCACATCCTGCTCTCTCATCTACAATAACTCATGCATGTCAGCCGAACACCAGAGCACCACCAACCAATACAAGTTGACTACACCTGATAAACTGCTGGTGAGTGAGCCATCTTTTTAAAAATCATTGCCACATCGGTGCAAGGAATAGATTAAAACAATGTGTCTTAGAAGATCATTGCGCTTTCTTTGCTTAGTTCTTATTAGAGTGCACTCTTTACTTTTCTCTACTAGCGTGTGAGCAACCGGTGCATAATAATTCTCTCTGAATGCCAAGGACATAGCACCATTCCTGGCACACGGAATATCTCAAATGATTGTTAATAAAATAGTACTAGACATAGAAGTTCCACTTTTTTAAAATGGCACAAAGACTAGAATATATCAACTTACCTCCTGAAAAAAAGTTAGTATTTCAAATCTGCAATCTACACATAAAAATATAAAGTTACCTTTTGTATTAATATTTTAATATAAGTTAAATTGTGTATTTTTTCAGTTATATGTCTGATTACATTTTCCATCCCTTTTTCTAGAATTAAGATCCACCGGATGCCCTCTTACTTCCATATTTAATAAACTGTAAAACATGAAACCATTCATTTGGACACTGTCATTACACTTTGACCTGGAACATAAAATAAGGAAATATAATTTCCTGTTCTTTGTAGAAATGTTATCTTAAGACAATGTCACAACAAAACCAATATTAAAAATCAATATGCAAATATAAGTGTAGCTGTAAACAAAGGAAAATTATATTAAGATAGAGCCAGAATCATTAATTAAAGGGAGGAATTTTCCAGGCTAGAGTCTCTCCCTAGAGTTTGTGCCACGTCTTAGCAATTCCTACTGAAAAACCCAAAGGTGGAAGGTGGAAGGCCCTGGGCCACCTCTTTCTACATGTGATGAGCTTTTACTCTCACACTCTACAGGACACCTGCAGGCAGCTGGGCCTGCTAAGGACAAGATGCAGTGGGGAACGGGTGCTTTTCCTCTGCATCAAAATTCAAGCCAAAATAATAAATGAATCTTGGTGCATGGAAATGCTTTCCTATTCAATTGCTGAAAGTGAACTTCAGCAGAAAAAAACAACGTTTCTCTAAAACGTTCTTCTAAAAGATCATTTTTTCCTTAAAATAGCATATTAGGAACATTTTAAAATTCAAATATTCCTTCTATTAAAAAACCTTACTTTTGCTAATGAGACAGTGTTATTTATTTGTAGCGATAAAGCCTGAAAGGGTAAACGCATTTAGAGGTTAATTTAAAAATCACCTAATCCTGGAAATTTGGGGGACAGCATATTCTTGTTCCATCTCTCTCATTCAACCCCCAATGCCTCCTGCCATCAAAGATTCTTAGAAGTAATTTCCCTATAATACCAGAACGTACAAAGGCTGGCTGTCTAAAAGGCAGTCCCAAGAAAATGCAATTTTCCAACAAAGCAACTGATCACTTACTCCATTCAACAGATAAAGATAGAAACATGCAAACTAAAAATGCATTTGAATGGTCAAGAATTATCAGTGTTAGGATGTACACTACCTCCAGTGATCAAAACAGTTAAAAAACACACTCACTTGTATACCAGAGAGATGTAGACATCAGATACTTATAACAAATTAAATTTTAAAGTGGTTGAGAACTCGGACCTTATTCTCCCCAATAGAAACCCTTTTATTCCCACCTTCCTTTTTCTGAACTAGTGTCCCTGTACTTCTACCCTGTACTCCCTGTACAAGGGAGACTTTATCACTTTGCCTTAAGTTATTATTATTTGTGAAATAGCATTTTCTCACCCACTTCACTGGAAAAAAGTTAAAGGCACAAATTTTGTGTTACTACCCTTGAATTTTTCTCAGTGCCTATGGGTGTGACATTACAAAAATTCCTCCAAGTTACTTCTTCACTGAATCAATATACATTTAAACAATTAGCTATATTTCTGAACATAAAAGACTGGGTACCACTTTGTCTTGCCTGAGCAGAATTTCCAAGGTAGAAAAAACAAGAATTTTTGTATTTTGCCAAACTGAACCCGTAGCTCATTCTTTTTTTTTTTTTTTAATGCATCATATTCTTCTGCAGTATTACAAGAAATCTTTGCAAACAGGACTGGGATAGATTGAAAGAGAGGAAGAACAATAAGAAACTCTATTTATAGGAAGCAACATACAAATGTAATTTTAATTATCTGAAAGGCTGTGACTTTTGCTATAATTCATTTCAAGTATATACTAACCTCTGAAATAAGGGAATAAATAGAGACATCCCATTGAACAGGTAGGCACAGGTTTAGAAAAGTTTTAATTCATGTTATCATATTACATTGTTATTACTAATAAGCAAACCTGGCTTCCTATCATTATCTACTTAGTTCAGGTGATATATTTGCATGGTCCCTAAAAATACACATAAAAGGAAATTCAAATGAGTCAACTGCCCAGAATGTTAATTTATTCAACACTAAACATCTGTATATTTGAAGCCTTACAAAGCATTATTTTTTACAGTTTTTATCCAGATGGTGATACATTTTATACTTGAGAAACAAATTAATTGTATGGTCTAGTGGGTATCCAAAAGAAAAATAATAATGTAGGTTTACAGAATGAGATTTATATAAAGGATATTATGAGCTAAATAAGTAGATTCACTGAAAACCCAATTTAGGTCCTCGGATTAGCAGGAACACTAAATCCAGAACAGTATTCTTCAAGGAGTTCTCTTTTGCAGTGATAACACATTTAGTGCCCTGAATTTTGTCTTTGCTCAGCATCCATTTTTAACATCCTATACCAATATGTACCAGTTTTCTATGGTGTGTAAAATTACTACAAACTTATCAATGTAGAACAACATGTGTTTATTATTTCACAGGTTCTGTGGATCAGGCATTCAGACGCACCTTACCTGGGGTCGACGCTCAGGGTCTCACAAGGCTGCAATCAAGATATTGGCTGGCCTGTGTCCTTTGCTCGATCAAGAAAAAGTCAGCTACCTAGCTCCCTCAGTTTGTTGGCAGAATCCATTTCTTTGCAGCTTTAGAAGTGAAGGTATCCTAAGTCTTCAAAGCTTAGCAACAAAGTGAGTCTCTAACTTCAGAGATGGACTCACCTGGTTAGGTAGTCCCACCCAGAATATCCTTTTTGCAAAGTCAAATGTGCAGGGACCTTAAGCACATCAAAAAATATTCTCCCCCTTTGCCATATTCTATTGGTTAGGAGCAAGCAAGTTCCTCTTATTCTGGAGAAGAAGTCACACATTTGTGTGCACCCGTGGGGTAAGAATCTTGGAGCTATCTCAAAGTACTGCCTTCACATCTTCTCAGGGACTGGCCACTCTAATAACCATCACCACCCACCTCTGCACATACAGCGGTGACAGTAGTGATGAAGCGAAGTTTAGATTTTTTTAAAAAATGGGTCTCATCTTACCAGTTCTTGCCACAGATCATGCAGCTGTGGGGCCACACACCCAGCATTCTTTGGTTGGCAGAGATGTCAGAGTATGAGGTAGACAACTTCTCAAACATAGCGTACAGGGAGTTGGGTTGGTGGAAACACCACCCATCCTCATCACCCTGCCAAGGACTCCATGCAGCTGCCCTTAGTGACTTAGTTCCCCCCATCAGGGCATAAACCACATGTTTTACAATATTTCCTACTTTCAGGTGAGAAAACCACAGGAGGCTGTGCCATCCAGTAGCACCTTGTGCCTACCTCCCTATTCTAATCAACGAACACGCATTATCAGTGTTTGATCCTCAAGTCGCTTCATATCTAAGTGTGTGTGTGTGTGTTTGTGTGTGTTCTGAAATCAGGATTTGATTATGATTCAAAGGGGAATATTTATACATTGTAATTTATTAAGTGTGATATGCGCTTGACTGTAAAAGCAACAAGAATTCATTCATTTTCTCACTTGAATTTTCTATCATGCTCAGTCTACACCTTGGTGCTATTCTAGCACCTTGTAAGCTGGTCAGCTTCACTGAGACTTTGCTGGTTAATTTTGAAGCTTGAGCAATTAGCTTTCTTGCCTGCACCTGATCAAAATGTACCTGAAAAAAAAAACAGCAAAATCATGGCACAACTAGGGATATTGCAATTGTTTTTAGAAAGTGTAAAAGAGACAAGAGCGTGAACTTGCTGTGACTTCTTCCTCGTTGGAGTTGTAGATGTGTGCAACCATTTTCCAGGCATGCCAAGCCTTTCATTCAAATCAAGAAATATTACCTTATAGTTTTCATCTCTACCTTTTGCACCATAAACCTCACCCTGGGGACAAGCGGTGGAGTGAGCTCACACCTCTCTATTCTCTTTCCAATTTTATTGTAATGGTGTAAACTGTACCCAGCTTCCCTCAGGACCATGTAGATGCTGTATACACTTTCTAAAAACTTGTGACTGCTTGAATTTCCCACATCAAAAATAAGTAAAACCAATTACTTGAAATTACACCAAGATGTAAAGCAGCAAGTAATGATATTCTCCTTGGCTTAATAATGCAATTACTCATTCAGTAACTCAGAAAATATTTATTGAGACACTATGACCACATGCTAGGTAGTGTTTGGAAAACCAGAATCATAGCAAATATATACCAGTCAAACAGGTTCTTGACCTCCTGCCCTCATAAAGCTTGGAATCTAGTATACAATAACATGTAAGGTGGTGATAATTGCAGAGCCCCATGGGTGGAAAGTGAAAGGGACTTTTGTTTAGAAAGGGCAGTCAGAAAAGGTCTCTCCTACAAAGGAGACCTCAAGCTATACATTCAGTTTTACCTCCTTCAGTCCAACTCAGAACTAAGCAGAAACCATGCCACTTTTGTAATAAATAGAACCCTTTCTACAGTATTCTGTCACTATCTGTAATTTAGTCATGGGACATTAATTCTCCAAACTCCAAATTAACTATTATACATAGAGTGTATTCCAGGGTTACAGTCAAAATAGTTAACTAGTCTGACATTATGAACAAAACATGACCGTAAAAACCACTCCAATTAGCTTGAATATATTCCAGCCAAGGAGACAGCTTTTAATTAACTGATTGTTTTGCTTTTAATTAAATGACAAGGCAGCCTGAAGAATTACTTGTAGAGTTATTATTATATCTATATTTTTCTGCACAATCTTTTTTCTAAACTCCAGATCTATATCTCAAATTCTTTGGATTATCTCCATCTGGGTGACTGATGGAAAGACTTAAATTCAACCCTGCTGAGGTAGGGTAAGCCATATTTTCTAACAAAGTAGCTCCTCCCTGTGGCTGGAATGATTTGCATATTTGCCTTCCAGTGTTATCTTACATTATTAACAAATCTATTTTTTTATCTGCATTCATCTATGACTATGGTCTCTGGGAAAGGGGAAGGATGTATACCACTTCAAAAATGAAGAAGAAATGACATAGAATCACCTCCCCAACACTAATAGAGAGTGGGAAGCTCCTTTTGCTTTTTTGAAATATGAGAAAAGAAGAGAAATGGTAGAAGAAAAGCCTAGTTAGGCCTCAGTTTCCCTCACACCTAGGGTTGTAAAAATGAAGATTTAAGTATGAAGAACTTGAGAACATTATAGATTGATTTCCTAGGAATAGCCCAGGCTAGGTTGTCAACCTTTGGCTGGGATCAAGATTCAATGTGCCATGGGAGCAGATATAGAGCATGTATGGGAAAAGATGCCTGGGTAGAAGGTGGGTTTACACTGCTGGTTGCCCACCGTCAATGCACGACCTACAGGTTGCCACCTTTCTTGATAGAACAAAGAGACGGTGAGAGGAGAGCTGGACCAACAGTCTGGTGCAGAAAGAGGAGAACATCACAAATACAAACAGCAGTAACCAAGCACAAGGACAACCACAAAGGGAGTGACATCTGAGACCATGAGGCAGATGACAACCGTCACATCTTAGTGGGTTCAACCAGTCATCCCTCTGGCAATGCCAGGGATGGGCAGAGACCTCTGTCTTGATACCCTCCACTCCTCATCCAATAGCAAAATAACATCATCTGAGAGGAAGAGGGAGAAAGACAATGGGAAAGTACCGAACATTGACCTGAAAAAGATGGGGCTTCTTGAAATAGGCTTATTTCCCCCCATCATTTCCATTAACTGGAAGTTAAAGCTCCAGTTACCCTTCGATATTTGGTGGAGTGGGGGCTTAGGAGGAAAGTTAGATCAGTTATAGAAAATAAATATCCATATTATCTTTGCAAAGTTGAACGGTAGCAAATAAGCTTTTTTGGTTAGGTCACTGAAGGGAAACTTAGCTCCTTAAGCTAAAATATTTCAATACATGACTGGCACCACCCCCAGCCTTCTTTTTCCTGACTTTTGATGTCATCATAACTTCCAATAAGACACCTGGTCCCTTCCATTTTTTTGAACTATTGCAGCATTCTCTTCGCTGGTTTTCCAATAGCATCTAAGAGCCATCTTCCAAATATTGACTGAAACATTATTTTCATTACACTGGTTACTTCCTTAAAAATTCCTCTTGGTTCCTTATTGCATGCACAGTATTTTTTACCTGTGTTGTCTGGATACCCAGAACAGTGGTTCTCAAAGTGTGGTTCCCAAACGTGCATTGTCAGCATTCCCTAGGAACACCTTAGTAAATTCCTGGTGCTCACCACAGACTTACAGAGAACCTGAATCTTGGGGGAGTAGGGCCCAGCAATCTGTCTTCTGATAGACTGTCCAAGTGATACAGAGGCACATTTACTTTTGAGATCTACTTTGCTAGAGGATCCATGAAAGTAACTCAGGAGTCACAATTGCTGGTGATGGAGTTCTATCAGGAGAGAGGAAAAGATTCCAGGTCTCTCAGCTCTATTTCATGAAAGGACAGTCTGTTCCCATTTTCTTGCATAAACTTCCATCTAATACAGCATTTGTGTAAGGTGTGGGCTTTAGTCAAAACTTTTTCCCCTCTATGGATATCAAAGTGCTTAATCATCATTTGTTAAAAAGACTCTCTTTCTTCCATTGAATAGTTAGTTGTACCTTTGTCAAAATCGGTTGCTTATCCGTGTATGGGTGGCTCTATTTGTCTGTCTCTCCACCAAGATGACATTGTCTTAATTCCTATAGTTATCTACCAGATCTTAATGTTGGGTGCAGTGATTTCTCTTATTTTTTCTTCTTTTTCAAGATCGTTTTAGCTATTCTAGGGCCTGTGCTACATATATCTAAGAATGAGGGTGATTATTTCTACAGAGTCTTGCTAGGATTGTGCATTAAACCTATAGATCAATTTGGGGAAAAGCAACATCTTTACTAGTTTGAATATTTCTATTCATAAAAAGAGCTATGTCTTTCCATTCATTTAGCTCTTCTTTGATTACTTTTATATGTATTTTATATTTTTGACAATATAGGTCCCGTGCTTATTTTGTTAAGTTTAACATGTAGTTATGTCATTTATTTACAGTGATAGTAAATGATTTTGTCTTTTTTCTTTCCATATTCTCACCCTTCACTTCATCCCAACACTTCATGCCTTGCTACACTTCATTCCATGCTACTATCCTAATTGTCGGTGTTGCTTCTGAGTCCTGAATTAACACCTTCATACTTCTTGAATGTTCTCTCCATCTCTCTTGAGTTCTTCAACTTTTCTTCCACCTTCCAGTTGAATGACTCAGTATGAAAGTTCTAAATGTACTTCAAAATCAGCTTATTCTAAAACAACCTATTCTCTTGCTTCTACCAGCCTTTTCTCTCCAATTTCCTATTTTGGTGAATGGAATGCCTGCTTCTGTAGTCGCCCCAGCCAAAACCAGAGAGTGGTTTCAACTCTCCTTCTCCCTCATTCCTGTAGTCATCAGCCACTAAATCCTGACATTTCTACTGGCTACCTCTCTCCATCCTCAAATTTGCCCGCTCTTCTCCATGTCCAAGGCCACTGCCATGATCCATTATTTGATCACATATCACTTGAACCACAGAAGCAATCACCTAATTTCATTCCCTTTCTCAAGTTGAATGTACTCCAAGCCATCATTTTTTCTACACCACAATTTGGGCAGTGTTTCAGATGTGCAAATCTATGTTCAGCTTGGAATTCTTTTAGTTCTTTCCTGTTGCATACAGCCTTAGTAGGAAACAAATGGCTTTTTACGACTTGACTCTTTCTGTATTTCCTTTATAAGCCCTCTGAATCTAATTTTAATGAATCTCTTGTAGCCATTCAATAATCGATTCTTTCAATTCTTCTGTTGATCTTCTGGGAGTCTTTTCACATTTTTGCCTAACTAATAGATTTCCCTTCGATCCTAAAGACAATTTTATTAATCTGTCATTAAGGAAAACCTTCCCTTAATCTCATGTATACGCTTAGGTACATTTTTTTCTTGGCAAATCTATATGGTAAATGCAGAAATGAGTGTACTGAAAAACAAAGAATGTAAGAGATGTTAGATCGTACTGTGAAAGGTTTCCAATGCCATGTTAAGGAATTAATACAGCACAGATTTGAGAGCTATTCAAGCATTTTTTGACAGAGATGGGTGGGTTTTCAAAAGTTTGGTTTGTTCTAAGTATAAGACAATGGGGTTTTATACTTTATCAACACTTTAGAACCGGAGAGGATGAAAAGTGCCTTCAATAAGTGAGGACAAAGGTAACGTGGCCCTGAACTTGGGCAACGAGTCCTAATAAAAAAAGGCGTCTGGAATCTAACTTTTAATTCTGATGATTCCACATTTTCAGAAGTGGCACCAAGAGAGATAAATAACTTTCTCTGTGTGTACATGCAAAAAGGAAGACAAAATTTTACTATGGTATAATAGAGACAACATATAATAATAAAGTGAGCTCCAATACTGAAGCAGAATATAATTTTTAATGCATGATTTTAATTCCTGGGGTTCTAAAAGATCCTGCCAAACCAAGCAATTCTAATGCTGAATTAAATAATCAAAAATGAGAAGAGAAATTATGGTAAGTCCAAGCAAAAAATGTGCTATTTTTTATGAGAACTGAATATTGATGAATGTTAACAAAGCAAAAGAAAACAAAGTTTCTTTTAAAACGTTTCAGTATGATTACATAAAATTTACAATGCTTTTAAAACTGGGTGGTATTTATGTGTTTAACAGTACATTATTCATAATACCACTGCTCTGAACAATTTTTACCATTGCAAATATATTCATATTTATGTATGTATATATCCCCATTTATGTGCACATACACAAACATGCAAACACACAAACTGACATAGTACAAGCACTCTGGATTTGCCATGAACACCAAATGTCCATTGTTTCAAATTTCTTAGACTATAAATTACGACACATATCAGATAAATAAGAGCACACTACAAAAGAATCCACATTTGTATCTTTGCTAGCCAGATGGAAATCCGTGAGAATTACAGATAGGAAAGATTTCGGAGGTCGGGGGTCTCATCACACTTACCAGCCCCACTGCTGCTGTAACTCCTTCTCGCTCTAGTTGGAAAGTGAGTGGAAGGTGCTTATACATGCCTTGGAAAATCATCTCTCCTTACTATCTTCACGGTCTCTTTTTCTAAGCTTACAGTTTTATCTTCCTCTTGTATAGGCTTTCTTGTTATGTAGCGTTCCCTTTCAATACTTAATGCCGGTACCACTACGAGCATTTCAACAACAATGCATGCAGTGTGCAATTCATTGTTAAATGGATATTCATGTCTTCTTAGCTAGTTGGAAAAAGGTCTTTGAGACACTGACCACATAATACCTGCATTTTTTTCCATCTGTAACACCTAACAATTTATAGAGTGCCAACTCATACTACCATATCCAAACACGTTGTCCACTTGAAATTATTGTTTTGAAGATAGCCCTGTAACTAGCCTACATGGAGTCTCAGAGATTGCTTTTTCATAAATTTCCCTTCCTAGATTAACTGGCTTCTCACCTTGTTCATCTCCCTTATAGCCTTTATGCGATTTCCTGGTGCAATGTTTGCTTCTCTCCACCACTTCCTGAAGCCCACCCTCCACTATCAGAACAATCACATAATTGGTTCAACAAATCACTCCGGTACAAGTTGAGAGAACAAGCACTGCGGGGTCAAGATGCCTCTTTTAATAAAGCCATTCCTCTGCAGCTCATAGCAGCAGTCTTTGCTGAGTAACACAGCCAGAGGGGTGAGGACAGATGGGGTGAAGAGTGTGAAGGGATTCAAAAAGCCCACTAAGTTCTACACCAACAAAACTAATTGGAGAGGAAAAAAATTCAATGAAATGGCTATGTACTGTAATTTCAGGGAAAAAAATTAGCAGGTCTTTACACAGGAGGATAGAGGGAAAAAAGGCTGGCAAAGTCAGACAGGTTAACCCCAGACCTAGACAGCAATCCAGAGAATTCCACTGCGGGCAGCCATGGACCTCCTTGGCTGCTTAGACTATGTGGTCTGCTCCTAAATCTGCATTGTTTCCCTGTTTTACCCCAGCTACGCTGAACTCTTTTTACATTGGGAATTTCTTCATCTCTGATCTTAGAAAACCTTTCCACACTTACTTTATCTCGTATGCTGGGAGTGAATACAATTTTTAAAATCTAAAGAAAAATTATGAAGTATATTTTTTGCATCAGATAGTTTTGCCCCAAGCCAGCGGTAATGATTCTTTTGAAGGCTGGTTAATTCACCCTTATACGTTACATATTATTTTGTCCCCTTCGGATACTCACCCCTTTCTTCTGTGCTCTGCTCTGGACTCTGGGAGGCTTGCCCTCTCTGCACTGGTTTTAACCAACAGGAGGTACAGACAAGAGATGACAGAGTAAGAACGTGAGGCCACCTCCCTGCCTGCCGGCATGCCTCAGCCGAGTTCTTTTCCTAACAGCTACCTTTTTCCAGATCTCTTGAACTTCCACGGCCTTTTGTTCCTGTAGAACTGTTACTAGCCCCAGGGTACTTTCCCTTACTGATATTTGTGAATTATGCCAAAGACCTTTTAATAGTCTCTTGACTAAATTCCTTCAAATTACTGGTTGCAATATGCCATCTGTTTCCTGCCAGGAAGGACCCTGGTTAACAGGTCTTATAGCCATTTACCCAGAAATTGATTTTTTAAAGAGAGATGAAACAGGAAGAAAAAGAAAGGAAC